>CAUYQG010135805.1:0-11195 GCA_963574415.1 Tarsius wallacei
CCTACCTATCACCATACACAGAAAATCAACTCCAAATGGATCAAAGACCTAAATGCAAAACCCTGAACTTTAAGAATCTTAGAAAATGCAGGAGACACCCTTATGGAAGTCGGAATAGGTAACCAATTCCTGATCAAAAGCCCATGCCATAAGAGATAAGATAGACAAGTGGGACCTCATCAAACTGAAAAACTTCTGCAAAGCAAAACAAACTAAGAGAGCAGGGAGACAGCCCACAGAATGGAAAAAAAATATTTTCCAACTGCATATCTGACAAAGGCCTAACATCCAGGATCTACAAGGAATTCAAACGTGCCAAAAGGAAAAAAACAAACAGCCCCACACAAGACATGAATAGACACTTCTCAAGAGAAGACATGTGAGCAGCCAACAGACACATGAAAAAATACTCAGCCTCACTAATCATCAGAGAAACGCAAATCAAAACCACCTTGAGATACCATCTAACTCCAGTAAGAATGGCCATCATTTTTTTTAAAGATATAGGGTAGGCCATCATTGACAAAACAAAAAACAACAGTTGCTGGCAAGGATGTGGAGAAAGGTAACACTTCTACACTGTTGGTGGGAATGCTAAACTAGTTCAACCTCTAAGAAAAACTATGGAAATCCCCAAGAAAGCGAGAAATTGACCTTCCATATGACCCAGCAATCTGCCAACTGGGAATATACCTGGAGGAATTTAAATCACTCCACAAAAAAGATACCGGCACACCCATGTTTATTGCGGTACTATTTTACAAGAATGCAAACGTGGAACCAACCAACTGTGCTGCTCATTGAAATTGAACTGGATTAAAAAAAAATGTGTTACATATACACGACGGAACATTACACAGCCATAAAGAAGGACAAAATTATGGACTTCACAGCAACTTGGATGGATTTAGAGTCTTTAATACTGAGTGATCTATCAAAGAAACAAAGAACTGAGTACCACTTGTTCTCACTCATAAGCGGACCCTGAACATTTACCATAATACTATAAGAAGGGGATGGGCAGTAGTGGGACATTGCTGTGGGAGGAGGGGGCACACAACATCAATAAGCGTGTCTGATCTCAAACCAAGTAAAGCGGGGACCAAAGGGAGGCCCAAACTTGACCTGTATGACGATCACTTGTATACCTAATCTGAATTGCACCCCACATCTTTAAAATAAAATAAATTAATTCAAATAAAAATAACCAATCCTGATCTGGACTTGTTTTTTGCTGTACAGGACATTATTAGAACCACTGACAACACCTCTGCAAGGTTTACAGATTAGATAATGGCATTTTCAGCTTCCTAACTTTTCACAATTGTTCTGTGGCCATGTATGAGAGTTCCTTGTATTTGGGAAATATTTCGGGTAGAAGATCATCCATCCTCAACTTTATATTCTATTATAGAGAAAGCTAGGAAAGAGAGAGAGAGATGGGTGAAGGATATCTGGGAATTATTTATTCTATTGCAACTTTAGGTCTGAAATTGTATCAAATTTAAATGAACTTATAAAATCAAACAAGACTCACGCCTGGGTCCCACCAAAATGATTTAGCCAGAATCTCCGGGAGGAGGGCCTGGGAATCAGTATTGTTGTAGCTTCCAGTTGATTCCAAGGTACAACACCAACTCTGCCAACAGGAAGGACCCAATGAGGGAGAGCAGGAGGGAGCAAGGCTGGGGCTGGAGGCAAGAGCCTCCTTGGGCAGAAGTGCATGGTCACAGAAAGGCAGGCAGTTGTCAGAGCTGAATTCCTACCAGCACCTCCAGGATTTGCCCCAGGGGTGTGGATGACAAATGACAGATCCTTGACACACAACATCACTGTTTTATTTGTTTGTTTGTTTTTGAGGTCAGGGTCTCAGTCGCCCAGGCTGGAGTGCAGTGACATAATCATGACCAACACTGCTCACTGCAGCCTTGACCTCCTGGACTCAGGAGATCCTTCCACCTCAGCATCCCAAGTAGCTGAGATTACAGTCATGCACCCACCATGTCTGGCTAATTTGGAAGGTTTTTTTGTTTTTTTTTTTTTGAGAGAGACAAGGTTTTGCTATGTTTCTCAGGTTAGCCTCGAACTACTTGGCTCAAGCCATCCAGATGCCTTGGCTTTCCAAAGTGCTGGGATAGTGATGCCTTCTTACTACAGGGAGCCCTCCCTCCCACCTACCAAGCACAACTCATCATATTATCAGCTTGGTCTATCCTTCTCCTCCTGGGGTCTCACCCCTCAGAATAAGAATTGACCACATTATTTGACCATGCCATACCACTATCGAATGTTTCAAAGTTTTGATGGCATGGGTCACTTTTAGGAATCTTTTTCTCTAGTCTATGTTTTCAAGCTATGTGTTTTACATATGCAGAGTATTTTTGAACATGAATTGGAAGGAAGAAATCTTAAAGCAGAAATTACAGAAATATCTTCAAGTCGCTGCAAGATTCTGAAGCTGGCAACGAGTTTATCTGAGACCAGAATGTGCATCTCCTTCACAGAGAGGTTTGGATTTTTTCTCGTACATAACTTCTATGGCCAACGCTTACTCCACTGAGAGCTTCTAACTATTTAGACAAATGTTTTCACACATCGTGAGGAAGAGCCTTGTTATTCTCCTTGATTGGAGTGCCCTGGATGCAAGTTACAAGAACCCCCAAAAAGCAAAGAGGCAATGCGGGCGGGCCTGAGAAACACGCTCTCCCTCCGCAGAAAGTCTTGATTTGGGGCTAGTTCTGGGAGCAGGTGGTTCTGTGGTCAGCAGTTGCATCCACACTCAGCTCTTTCTATGTCCTCAGTGTCTTCCTCAGTGGAGTGCCTTTGAAAACAAGCTGGCTCACCTTATAGTCCCAAGAAAGTCACTGAGCTCCAGGGCTCACAATCAGATGAAGAGGAAAGAGACAACGCCTCTTTGTTGCTTATTGGGAGAAGTAAGTCATTCTCAAGTCCACCCAGCAGGGCTCTCCTTGTGTCATTTTGGCTGCAGTTGAATCACTTTCCCGTTTCTACATTGGCAAGGGGAACAAGATTGCCATGTTTAGTTTTGGCTATGCAGGATCCATATCTTAGAGCTGGAAATGGTTTGCATCCCTGAAAGATTTACTCCAAGTGTGGTTCACAGAAGCACAGAACTGGCACCACTAGAGAGCTTGCTAGAAATGCAGATTCTCACACCTGTAATCCCAGCACTCTGGAAGGCGGTGGCGAGGGAATTGCCTGAGTCTGGGAGTTCGACACCAGCCTGGGCAACTTGGTGAGACCTTGTCTCTACAATACATCAAAAAATTAGCCAGGCTTGTTGGCACATGCCTGTGGTTCCAGCTACTTGGAAGGCTGAGGCGAAAGAATCACCTGAGCCCAGCAGATCGAGGCTGCGGTGGCCGTGAGCATGCCACTGCACTCCAGCCTGGGCGACAGAGTGAGACTCCTACTAAAAAAAAAAAAGAAAGAAAGAAAGAAATGCAGATTCTCACACCTCTCCCCAGATCTTCTGTGTCAGAGTCTGCATTTTAGCTAGCACCTCTGATGGATTAGATGCACATTGAGGTTTAAGACGCTCCGCCCTCAAAACAGCACTGGGTGGTGGGAAGTGGATACTGAAAAAAATAAGAACAGGTTTCATGGAAGGAAAGGTGACCGGGGGAAGCAGTCACTGGCTGGTCCTGCATCGTGTCTGTCTTAACTTTTTTTTTTTTTTTTTTTGGAAAGCAGGATTTATTGAGAGGACAGAGAAGCTCCCAGAGTGAGAGGGGAACCGAGAGGGTTGTCCAATAATAGTTGTTTTTTTTTTTAAGAAACATGTTTCTAAAAATACCCTTTGCCCCTCCTGTCCAGTGCTTTTAACAATAAGAACTGAGGAGGGGAGTGGGGGGGAGCAGTGGAAGTGGGTGTCCCCTGTTACTAAATACACACTCTTTATACTACTAACATTCATAGAGGTTTTGATGGCGATTGTTTTATTTTCTTTCTTTTCCTAATTTGAACTTTAATGTTGATGGTATGAGTGTCAGCACACAAATTTAGACGGCAATTTTACTTTGTTATAACTAAGCTCAGTTTCTTTTTTTTTCTCTTTTTTCTTTTTTGAGTAGGAAAAAAACAAGTTTATTGAGTATACTGCAAGGGACCAGTGGGCAGGACAGAGAAAAGAAAGCTGTCTGCCAACTAAGCTTAATTTCTATGTTGAACACTCAGCCTACCAAGGAGGGTAGGTAGGTGTGGTCGGTAAGGGGATAATGGCCCCTCAGAGATGTCCACATCTGAAGCCCTGGAACCTGTGAACATGTTTCCAGATTTGGCAAAAGGGATTTAGCAGATGTGACAAAGTAAGGATCTTGAGATAGGGCCTGATGTAATCCCAAGTGTTCTTATACAAAGGAAGAGCATGCGAGGATAGAAGTGGAAAGAGAAGATGCTGCATTTCTGGCTTTGATGATGGAAACAAGAACTTTCAGCCAAGGCATGTAGGTGGCCTCCAGGAGCTAGAAAAAGCAAGGGAACTACTTCTCTCTAGAACCTCCAAAGGAACAGAGTTCTGCAGACCCATTTCCGATGCCTGACTGCCAGCCCTGGGAGATGATACATCTGCATTGTCAGAAGTTCCGTTTGCAGTAGTTTGTTATAACAGCGATAGGAAATGTGTAGACTCCCTTAGACTCAGTCTTACTGAGGATCCTCCCCTATTGTTGGCATTTGTCAAGATCCAGTCTGGGGGGTCGGGGAGAAGGTCTACTTACAGCCCAGACTTCTTCACCACTCTACAAGACATCCATAGAACCAAAAACTGACATAATGTTAAGATGCTGGGATAGGGCCAGGCACGGGGGGGCTCACGCCTATAGTCCCAGCACTTTGGGAGGCGGAGGTGAGAGGACTGCCTGAGCTCATGGGTTCGAGACCAGCCTGGGAAATTTGTCGAGACCTCATCTCTACAATAAACTAAAAAATTAACCAGGCGAGGTAGTACACACCTGTCGTTTCAGCTACTTGGAAGGTTGAGGCGAAAGAATCACCTGAGCCCAGCAGATCGAGGCTGCGGTGGCCGTGAACATGCCACTGCACTCCAGCCTGGGCGACAGAGTGAGACTCCAACTCAAAAAAAAAAAGATGCTGAGAGAGAGGCCGGCCTGGTCTTCAGTCATCTGTCCACATGGCAGCGGCTGAGAAGCTGCCATTCCTCTCTGTGTATCCCCTTCAGATGGAGGAATCCATCTGCCCTCTATCACCTAAAGCACAGAATCTCGATCATTCTACATAGAGAACTTCTGTTACTTCCAGAGGCAGCTGCATCATTTGCAGGGAAAAAAGTCTCAGGAGAAGTCCTAAATAGGAAACTTTTGTCCTTTATTTCTGCCACCTCTCTCTTCCAACTTGCCATGGTGTATTTTGCTATTTAATATTATACTGGATAAAGAAAAATTAACATGTTAAGTAATTAGCATACATCTTGCTGATTTTTAAAGAATTTTATGCAGTGCCCGTTTTAAGTGCAAATATGGGGACAGTTTAATGCATAAACACAATCATCTAAGTTACAAAATGTGTCATTTGTAGGCAGTACATACATAAGTATTTTATTTTTACCGGAGTGATGGAAATGGTTTACAAAACTCACTCTGCTGTTTTTGTTTCCCTTCTCGATATGTGCACACTCTCCCATCACACTCTTGAGGTTTCTGATGAGGAAGGAAGGACTGAGGGGAAAAGGAACCATGAATTGCCCAATCTTTCCTTTTTCTCCTAAGTGAGTGGCTAAGTGAGTATAGGAAAGCAACACAAGTAAGAAAGGACATGTACGGTTTCCTTGACTTGGGTCACTCGTGTTTCTTAGAGCACGGGTGCCTTCTTTCTGCATGTGAAGCAAGATTTCAGTGGGAAGCACGGGCTCTTAGGGTTGTCAGTGACCCCAGCTTCCTCACTCTGCTGGAATTCTGAGCTCTTGGTGCCTTGCCAAATGGGTCCTCTGCTCATGCAGCTGCTCCATTTTCCCATCAGACTTCACTTACAGCACACAAGTTCAAAGATAAACTCATTAAGATTTTCAAAAGGCAACAGCAGAGCCCTGAGACAAACTTGTGTTCCTTCTAAGAGGCTGCTTCCGTCCTAAAGTTCCTGGTCCAGGAAGTTGGGCTCAGGGACCCTCTGCTTTATTCCTTCCAGTCTCCACTTTCCCAATTCCAAGGGAATCTTTACCTGTTTTAGGGGTAGAAGCAGATCTTTTCCCTTTATTTTTTCCCAAACCTTATGCCTATACCCAGAATCCTCTCCAATCCCCTAAGTGTTTAGACTATTTACACCGGTCTAGAAAACACACAGACTTTTTGTGTCCTCGTCTCTGCCCCATTTCTTACTCTTTTCCAGGTTGGCTGGTATGGAGGAGCCTCCTGGGATTTTTCCCTGGATCCTCATGTCTCCTGCTGGGCATGTCTGGTTAAACCTGCTTGATGGACAATTGATAAAGGACACCTAGCCTAACCTGGCTTTTTTTCCGGAGTCTTTGGTCCTGATCATTGAGTTCTCAATTGCAAAATTACTATCCAGGCCAGATTTCTTAAGACTAGAAAGGTTATGTGAAGTCTTCCAGGAGTAGAGAGATTCCGGAAATGTTGTTAGGCAACTTTGCTCTCCAGGGCTAATGTATTATGGTTAAATACAACTTTGTAGGGCAAAAATAAGCTGGTCGTATGGAAGAGTTAATGAGACACTGAAGACGATGTCATTTATTCCTAATTCTGCAATAAAATGTGACCGACACCAAACAAATTCCATTTCTCTTCCAACATACATTCTTATAAAAATGCAATAAAATCGTTTTTATTGAGAACAGATTTTGATAGTCCTTTTAGCGCTCTCAATTAGTACCCAGATTTCTTTTAAACACAAATTCCATGGACATAGCTAATTATATGTAAACGCAAATGCATTTAAAATATTTTGATATTGCTGTGTAAGTAATTAGTCAAAAGCAATATGAAAACCATATTGACTGAAGGTATTTTTAATTTAAAATTGTCTGTCTTGCAGAAGAAACTGGCACAGACTACTGAAGAAATATTTCTCTCCTAAATACTTCATTGGAGTGCCTGTATACATTAAAAAAGCGATTCCCTTATGTGAACATATTTGTGTTAAGGTAGAAGTTAGGACCTCTAGAATCACTTACAGTCATTTGTTAATATAATCATGGTTCAGAGACAAAAGGGGAAAAACAAAAACCTGGCCAAGTAAAAACAAGTTCAATTGCCTTTCTCGCTTGTATCATCTCATCAAAGTCAAGTTCTCAAAGCCTGACTCTTCCAAGTAAGAGCTCATTACTTTGTACTTATATCGCTGCCTATTTCTTTATCAAACTTCAAATGGGAAGCATATAACATCAAGAAGAAAAAGAAACCCAGTTTTTAGGTCACAGGGGTAGGGACTACACACAGAGGATGTTGTGTTTATAGAGGTCGTTGCATTTTGTCACTCCAGGGGTCACTATTTCCATTAGACTTTACATCCAGGCAACACAGTGATGGGGGCATTTGCTTTCCCACTGTCTTACTGTTTCTTTTTATTTCCAGACTTGGAGCAGAGGTTAGGAACATGCGGACTGCTTCGTTTTGAATCTTCCCACTTCTCCTGGAAACCAAATAGAGCCACAAGGAGAACAAAAATAAAGCCATGAAATACATCTTTGGTGAAAGTAGGAGACAGAGAAAAATCCACAAACTCCAAATTATGCGCAAATGTGGCCAAAAGAAACTGAGACCAGCAGGTCCCGAGAAGGAAGCCGCCGTGGTATAGTGGGGAAGGACGGGGAGAAGAGAGGAGGCCTTCTGGTATCAGATGTCAGAAGTCAACAAATCTTCCGCTCTAAGTAAGACCTATTTTAACAGAATTTAAATATAACAGGGCATAATTGCTGGAGAAGGTAGAGACGGGCATGAACGTAAGTGGAATGCAGAGAAGTCTAGTCTCAAAAGTGCCACCTTTCTCTTTTTTAAGAGGAAAAAGAAAACCAGGAGGGAAGGAAAATAAGGAGGAGGAGGAAGAGAAAGATCTTGGAAGATAAGGGCTATGTCTCCTAGTAGTAGCAAGCAATGAAGGATCTTAAGGCTCTCAGGAATGGAGATAAAAGCATCCCAAAATCCAGTAAGGTTTTTCGAGCCAGAGGAAGGTAGGTTACACAGCCTTATGATCAAGAAATAGTCCATTGTGGTAGCAACAAAGGAGGAAGCCGAAAAACCCTGGAAACTCATCTGACCCCAAGCCCGTCCATCACACATAGGGGAACTTCCTGCAAATAGCCCAGGACAATGCAAGTCATTCAATTTTGGTTATAAGAATAAAAATAAACAGACTTTCAGTCTCAGCATGGACAGAGCTCAGAAATCATCACTCCATCCTTGTCACAAGAAAAAGGTGAACGAAAAATCAAGGACTGATCTGGGATCTATCAGAGAACTGAGGTTGCAAGGCAAGTCATCACCCTGAAATCTGGAGAGACAGGCAAATCTAGGTTGCTGGACACTGACTGTGGACTGTCTTGAGAAAGTCTCGAGAACCCTGCCCTTTGGTAGGCTTTGCCGTCTGGATCCATCCCTGCCAGGTTCTCACAGTGAGGGTCCAAGAGGGAGTCTCTCATGACTCTAGGAAGAGAAAGCCAAAAAAGTAATCATTGTGAAACAGACCCAGAACATTCTCCATAACAGAGGCCTGTTTTCTAGAGGAAAGATATCACTAGAGCTTCATTCCACACAAATGAAGGCTATTCTCTGACTCCACCCTCCTTCAGTATGTCTCAACTAAAGCAGAGGTGGGACTAAAAACACTTGAAAAGGTCATGGTCCAGGCACAAAGGCTCACAAACAGAATGACATTTAATCCTAAGATTATAGAATGCTTCCTCTCCCCCATACCTTTCTACCACACCACAGGACTCCGAATTAAAACTAAAAGGGCAAGCCGGGCTCGGTGGCTCAGCCTGTAATCCCGCACCTTGGGAGGCTGAGTGGATTGCCTGAGCCCGCGGGTTCAAGACCCGCCTGGGCAACTTGGCGAGACCTCATCTCTACAATAAATCAAAAAATCAGCCGGGCATGGTAGCACGCGCCTGTAGTTCCAGCTATTTGGAAGACTGAGGCGGAAGGATCGCCGGAGCCCAGCAGCTCGAGGCTGCGATGGCCGGGAGCGGCCACTGCACTCCAGTCTGAGTGACGGAGTGAGACTCTAACTCAAAAAAAAAAAAAACTAAAACTAAAAACTAAAAAGGCAGCAGGATGCATTCGGAGGAGGAATTCTTAGGGAAGTCCAAAGACGATGGGAGACAAAAACAAGGACACCAGAGGAATGTAAGCCTTTGGTAACTACAGCTGCAGAAAACATGAAGCATAGCCCAGCTCCTAGCCAGATTAACATAAAACCTCACACTAAACATTGATTGACTGCAGTGCCTATTAACAGATACATTATGTCTGGCTTTCAAAAAAAGTATTGCAAAGCATGCTAAAAGAAAAGGAAAAAAAGCAGTCTGAAGAGAGAAAGTAAGCATCTGAACCAGATCCAGATTTGATATAGATTTTAGAATTATCAGATAGGGAATTTAAAATAAATATGGTTAATACACTAAGAGCACTAATGGAAAAAGTAGACGGCACACAAAAACAGATGGATTATGTAAACAGATAGCTGGAAACTGTAAGAAATAATTTTAAAATGCCAGAAGTCAAAAGTACTTAAAAGAAATAAAGAATGCAGAATATTTTTGATGGGCTCATTGGTAGATTGGATATGGCAAAAGATAATTAGTGAGCTTGAAACTAGGATGATAGAAACTTCCCAAACTGAAATGCAGAGAGAAGAAGAAATTAAAATAAAATCCAAGAACTGTGGGACAATTTTAAAAGGTGTAAAATTAATTGTAATTGAAATACAAGAAGGAGAAGAGAGAAATGAGCAAAATAAATTTTGAAATGAATAATGAATGCAAAAACTTTTAAATTAATGACACCAACCCAGGAAACACAGAAAATGCCAAGCAAGATAAATAGCAAATTATCTACACCTGCATATACCATATTCAAACCACACAAACCAAAGACAAAGAGAAAATCTTGCAAGAAGTCAATGCAAAACATCTTACCTACAGAGGAAAAAGATAAGAATTATAGCAGACTTTTCATCAGAAACCAGTGACTCAAGAAGAGAGAGAAGTGAAAATCTTAAAGTGCTGAAATAAAAAAAGAAACACCAACATAAAATTCTATATCCAGAAAATTGTCTTTCAAAAGAGAAGAACTAAAGAATTTCTCAGACAAAAATTGAGGAAATTCATTGCCAGCATACCTGTTCTGAAAGGAATGTTAAAAGAAGTACTTCAGAGAGAAAAAAAATCATAAAGGTCTGATACTTAGCCATCCATAGAAAGAAGGAAATCATCATCATAGAAGCAATAAGCAAAGGCAAAATATAAACTACTTTCTTATTCTTAATTGATCTAGTAGATAAATGTTTGTTCAAAGTAGTAATAGTAATAATGTATTGAGTGTTTATAGCATATGGATAAGTGAAATAAATGACAATTTTATAAGAGAGGGGAGGAAGGCATTGGGTTGGTGTTTGAAGTAGGTTTACATTGTTGTAAATATATATTGCAATATCTAGGGCAATCATTACAGACGTTTTTAAAAATGTATAATTAAGATGCCAAGAGAGAATATAACATTAAATCATAGAAAATACTCGATTCAAATCAGAAAAGGCAGAAAAAGAGGAGGGGGAAGACACAAAGAACCAGTGCAATGAATAGTTACATAGTTTATATTAATCCAACTGTATCAATAATAATATTTATTATTATTAATATTATTATTATTATTAATATTATTATTATTTGAGTCAGAGTCTCACTCTGTTGCCCAGGCTGGAGTGCGGTAGCACAATCTTGGTCACCACAGCCTCGACCTACTGGACTCAGGAGATGCTTCCACTCAGCCTTCCAAGTAGCAGACAGGTGCACGCCATCACGCCCAGCTAACTTTTTGATTTATTGTAAGGATGAGGTCTCAAACATCTAGGCTCAGGCAATCCTCTCGCCTCAGCCTTCCAAAGTGCTGAGATTATAGGCATGAGCTACTGCACCTGGCCTCAATAATAACTTTAAATGTGAATGGCCTAAATATATGTCAATTAGAAGAGGTTGTGAGAGGGAA
>CAUYQG010135809.1:0-25064 GCA_963574415.1 Tarsius wallacei
AAATGGCCCCATGTATTATCAGAGAGAGAAGCACATTCGAAGAAAATCTGCCTAGTGAAATATTTGCCAACTCCATGTCTGACAAAGGCCTAACATCTAGAATCTACAAGGAACTCAAATGTGCTGAAAAGAAAAAAACAAACACCTCCATTACAAAGTGGGCTAAAGATATGAATAGACACTTCTCAAAAGAAGACATAAGAGCAGCCAACAGATACATGAAAAAATTTTCAGCCTCACTAGTCATCAAAGAAATGCAACTTAAAACTACACTGAGATACCACCTAACTCCAGTCAGAATGGTCATCATCAATAACTCAAAAAATAACAGATGCTGGAGAGGATGTGGCAAAAAGGGAACACTTCTACACTGTTGGTGGGAGTGCAAACTAGTTCAGCCTGAGTGGAAATCAGTGTGGCGATTCCCAAAAGTTTTAAAAATCGACTTTCCATGTGACCCTACAATCCTCCCACTGGGAATATACCCGGAAGAACTCAAATCACTCTATAAAAAAGATACCTGCACACATAAGTTTATGGCAGCATTGTTCACAACAGCAAGCACCTGGAACCAACCGTGCTGCCCATCAAAAGAGGACTGGATAAAAAAAATGGCACCTATACACAATGGAATGCTATGTAGCCATCAAGAACAAAATCATGAACTTCACAGCAACCTGGATGGACTTAGAGTCTATCATACTGGGTGATCTTTCACAGAAACAAAGAACTGAGTATCACATGTCCTCACTCGTCAGGGGACCTTGAGCAACCACAGCAATACTATAAGAAAAGGATTGACTGTAGTGGGAAACTGCAGAGGGGAGGGGGGCGGGGAGGCGGGATTGACAGTAGTCGATATCTTCCTGGGGAAGGGGGGCACACCTCATCAACAAGGGTATCTGCACAATGAATACTTGTATCCCTAACCCTGAAATGTACCCCACAATTTTAAAATTAAAAAAATTTTATAGTTAAAAAAAAAGAAAATCTGCCTGGTGAACTGTGAGTCTAGTTTCTATCACGATGCCCCTTTGGAAAAGCTCTATAGCTTTCTAATTAAGCCTCTGTTTGATGAAACAAAATAAATCACTATATACAAATTGATTATGTCATCAATTCCAAGATGCACCTGTCATGTAAACACAGTTAGTGACGAATCTAAGGCCAGGATTACATTGCAAATTAGGTGTCCTTTTACACTTAATAGAAGATAGCCTCTGAAATAATGTATTTTCTAGGTCTTCAGACTCATGACAAAACCTACAGAATAAGCTAAGGAAATATACTTTGATAAATGGGGATTATAATTTGGTCTTTAAAATGTTGAATACATTTAGTGGAGTTCAGTCATTTAGAAAGACAAAAGATGCCGGCTTTTCATACATTTTTTTTCAGCTCTTCTTTTACTTCCTGAGTTTATTTTTATGTAAATGGAAGCTGTACATCTCTGGAGGATTAAGAGAAAATCAAAGAGTATGACTCGCCCTTAGAGAATACCTGGTCCTGGTGAAAGTCCACTTGAGCTCTGCCCTGGAGTGAGAGAGCTCTCTAAAGATAAAATTCCCCACGAAAGCAATGCTGTGATGGTACAAGCGTGTCTGTGGGTGTATGTTTAAGCTGACACATACAATATAAATTCTACAGTTAAGAGATTGCATGAAAATTAAGCTACAAATTCAAAACGTAGCTTAGAGAAATAATTATCAATCCAGTGTGCATTTGTGCTTAGAAATGTTTAGTCTATTGTAAATGAGATGCTGGAGTGCTAGACTACAGCGTCCCCAGAATTAGAGAATGATTTCTACAAACTCCTGTGCCTCCAGGAATAAACATGTTAGCATAAAGTAGAATAAACTAGGACTATCTAGGAATTGACTAAACAACATGTTTTACGGAACCACATAATAATAACAGCCACCACAATAATAAAGATTTGCATAAAATTTTATTGTGCTAAAAGTACTGTATCTTTAATATACTTTAGCAATACCCTATTGGAATTTCACAACCATGGGAAGTGCCTATTCACCATACCTTACTAAAGACAAACCTGAAGCTCAGAGACTCTAGGTAACTTGCTTAAGGTAGCACAGCCTGAAAATGGAAGAATCCGAACCCAGTCCAAAAATTCTTGTATCAAAATCTGCTGTTCTTTCATTACAGACTACTGCCATCTAAGGCAAAATATTTTTAAGCTAAAAAGAATGCAAATTGCTTTAACACTATATTTTTTTCCTCATAATGAAGTCACAATCTGTAACACAACTCACTCGCCAAGCAACCGACATGAGACTCTGTCTTGCCCAGATGAGAGTCTGTGCTCCATGTCCAAAGGTTTTGCAGCCCTTCAGGAGTTCTTCTGGAGTCAGCAGCCATGTAAGGCATAAGGTCAGCTGCAGGACAGCTGGTCATTAACAGTCAGGATTAATAAACAGGAAAGTTACAGAAAGCTGGGTCCAATGCATGTCCAACCAGAAATAGTCCCCCCCTTTTTTTTAAAGATGTGGGGTACAATTCAGGATGAGGTATACAAACATTGATTATACAGGTACCCTTGCTGATGAGGTGTGCCCCTCCCCCCCGGAAGTTCCCCTCAACTCCCAATCCCACCCCCACTCCCCCGACAGTTTCCCACTCCTGCCAATCACTTTCTTACAGCATTATGATTGTTCAAGGTCCATGAGTGAGAACTTATGGTCCTCTGTTGTTTCTGTGATAGATCACTGAGTATGATGGACTCCAGATCCATCCAAGTTTCTGTGAAGTCCATATGTTTGTCCTTCTTTATGGCTGCAAGGCACTGTGGAGATTTCTGAAAGAACTAGAAATTGACCTTCCATGTGACCCAGCAATCCCCCTATTGGGAATATACCCAGAGGAACTCAAGTCAGTCTACCAAAAAGATACCTGCGCATGCGTGTTTGTTGCAGATCTATTCACAGTAGCAAAAACATGGAACCAACCATGCTGCCCATCGAAGCTGGATTGGATTAGAAGCAGTCCCTTTATTAGGTTCTGTGGAAGGAGTCCACAGACCATTACAAGGTCATAATAAGATTAATATGGATGCTTAAAGAACAATTTTCAAAGAAATAAGGCACGAACCCATGAAATAACCTCATCATGCCCTGCACTTACTGTGTCATTTTGCTAAAAAGGACAAAACAAAAAAAGCACATGTTCTGTCTTGTCCTCTCTCCATGGCCACAGACAAACTTAATTAACCATTCTGCCTTCCTTTCGCATCCTTTTCCTATAAATACAGAAATAGTAATTCCTATCTCATAAAATTTTTGAGAAAACTTAAAATAGGATGCATGCAAAGCACTGAGAACCATGGTTGGCAGGACAGAAGTCTCAATAATGTTAATTATTTTTTGTTTTGTATCATTATTGTTAAGAACCAAAACTATACAGCCCAATGCTTACCTTAACACGTGTTTGCTCTTCCAAGAAACTATTGCCCAAGAAGATGAAGGTGCAAATAACTCTATTTTTGTATTTGTTTGTCTCAGGGACTTCAACCAAATCCTTATTTCCAAACTTTCCACTGGCCTTTGTCACCTCTTTTCTCATGGCAATAGATCATTCAACTCATCAAGAGACCACTTACACTTCCACATCAAAATCTTTGCCTCGCTGTGTCCACCAGTTCTATATTATTACTTCACAAACTGATCAATCCAATTAAAGTCTCTTCAGTAGAAGACCTTTCTTAAACCAGAACCCCAAACCTCATAAATGTTCTGACATTTAACTCTCCCCTTAGAAAATTTACTAAGACTTCAACAAGCTATTAATCTTCCTTATTGAATTAAGAATAAATACAGTGTGCTTTATTTTGGTAGTATTTTTGGTAAGTTGGCAGTTGGCTTTGTTTTATTATTGTTATAAGGCATATCTCTCAACTCTATAACCCTATGATCTCCAAATTGTTGGCCAAAGGACTCTGGGATATTGCAGGGAACTCACAGGGTAGAGCAAAATATTTTAAAGTTTTTAGAAAGCACAACATTTCTTGACTTCTCTGAGACATTGTATACTATTTTAACGTTAAATGCCTACGCTACTTTCAAACATCATATCTTTGTGAAACTGGGATTTTTTAGGGTTGCTAGGATAAAGATAAAATATTGAATGAAAGTCAGTGTGTAAAGAAGAATAAGATTTACCAAAAGTCGAGAAATGGTGAAGTGTGTAACAGGCACACACACGCCGTTGATAAGTAATTATGGATATTTCAGAATGAAATTAAAATGTTTTTTATTTTAATGTATATGTATTATGTATTCAAGTGGCTACTCAGTTGTTAGGATTTAATGTATTAAATTAGTTAGAATGAGCTTAATTAATGGAACTGTTCACTTTTTCTTTTGGACCAGGGGCACTATAAGAAAAAAGAAATCAAGGCCAGGCTCGGTGGCTCACCCTGTCACCCCAGCACTTTGGGAGGCCAAGATAAGTGCCTGAGCCCATGGGTTCAAGACCAGCCCGGGCAACTTGGTGAGATCTCATCTCTACAATAAATCAAAAATTAGCCGGGCATGGTATGCACACCTGTAGTTCTGGCTATTCGGAAGGCTGAGGCAGAAGGATGGCCAGAGCTCAGCAGGTCGAGGCTGCGGTGGCTGGGAGCGTGCCACTGCGCTCCAGTCTGGGTTACAGAGTGAGACACTAACTCAACAAAAACAAGAAATCACTGAGATACCAAGGGCATTGGGAAAGACGAAAGTGCAGGAGATGCTACTGTAACTTATTCTCTACAAAAACTGACATGTATAGAATTTAGACTTTAATGCCAGGGGAAAATTGCCTGGTTCCATTCATTCCTCAGCCCTACCAGTGTTTTTATGTCCTTCAAATGGCCTCATAGAAACTTCTGGAAGCCCATAATTCCTCTGAATGGCCTCACAGGAACTTCTGGAAGCCCATAATACAAACTATATCCTGGTGAAAGTCCCTATTTTTATTACCAGGGAGATTTTCTTAGTCTGCTGCTATAGCTAGATATTACCGGATAATTTACAAAGAGCAAAAACCTATTTCTCACAGTTCTGGCGGATGAGAAGTCCAAGGTCAAGATACCAGTAGGTTTAGTATCTGATGAGGACCTCGTCTCTGTTTTCAGCCAAGATGACACTTTGAACATGGTGTCCTCACATGGCGGAAAGATGGAAGGGCCAAATTCACCCCTTCAAACTCTTTTATAGGGCCTCATTGCTTTTTGAAGGTCCACCTCTTAATGCGTTAGGGATTACATTTCAACGTAAATTCTGTAGGGGACATAACCATTCAAATCACAGCAGAGATTCAGCTTATGTATAATAATGAGGGAGCTCTCTCTCCCTGGTAATTTAATTAACTCATTCAACAAATATTTACTGAATGCCTGAATAGTGCTAGAGATTGCTTTAGGACTGGAAATATACTGGCTAGCAAATTTGTTACATTAATAGTTCTAATGCCCTGGTAGCTCATTTATAATTGGCTAAACATTTTCAAACAAAAATGCATACTGGAATAATAACTATTTTTAAACCAGATGACTAATCCAAATTGATAGCATAATTTTCAGCAAAGAACTTGGAGACATATCACCTAGTCTCCACGCGTTAAATTTAGACCAGGATTGCGGTTGATTACGAAACTTTCAAACGTATTTTTCCAGTTTTGAGAGAAGTAAATACGTGAATTACCAATTTTGCTTTGTCTGACTTTCCTGCTTAACCTCATACACATTTAGAGAACTTAATCAAAATGATCCATTTTTTTTCATAGATTCTAAAATTAGTTCCAGATCATCCAGTTCTTCTACCAGGTTCCATGATGGTCTATTCTTCTGAGCCCAGCTAATACCTCCATGTTGTTGCTCAAAATTTGTTTTCCTAAAAGGCTCTTGAATGCAAATTGAAATTATCTTTGATACTATAATGTTCTGAACTATATTCTGAACATATTGCAAATTATTTTCTGAATTTTGCTTTTTCCATACAAAAAAATTCAGAAAATATATATTGTTAAAGTTTACAGAGAACTACATTTCATCAGATAATATCAGTCTAGTAAAGATGCAAGTAAGTTAAATTCCTGCATGGAAGTTCTTAACTGCTCTATGTCCAGCTTTCCTTGTAACAAATTTAGACAATTAGAGAGAAGCTTCCAAAATGATGTTTCATTTACCACCACCCTGCCCCCTAAAATAAAAAAGAAAACCAACTCAGAGCTTTTGTTTGAGATGTTCCTGCTTGGGCTTGACGACGTCAATTAATGTCATTTTTCAAATTCCAGAAAGCAATATCGTTCCTTATCTGATCTATAGGACAAATCCAATGCACCGAAGTACTGTCATCATTATAACTTAAAAAGAAAAATAAAATAAAGGAAAATACCACTCCCTATGAAACTCTGAACAAGCCCTGCCCCCTTTACACTCGTTTTGAATGTTACTTTCAAGCATGGGTAAGGGGTCCTCAAAAAACCCCTGGCTTTTAAAAAGTCATGCCAGGCCAAAAACAAAGCCAGTAACTTCTAGGGTCCACCTGTTGTCCTAACCCCAAATTACCGGATGTATACCCAAAGAACTCCACAGCAGCAGGAAAGAGAGTTTCCAAACCAGCAACCCCTTGTGACGTTAAATGATTCTCATGTTTCCTCAAAGAAAACTCAGAATGGAAAACTTTTGGAGCAATTTTTTGTCCCAGAAACCTGCATCTCCTAATTTAAAGCAGGAAGAACTCAATACAAAATTCAACCTAGAATTTTTAGGGACAGATTTACAAAACAAGATATTCAACTCACCACGTAGCACACAAGGTCACACCACAAGAGGCTTGAAAGATAAGCACCCCGCTTTTCTCAATTTTTCCAACATATTCAAGTTCTGAAGGCTTACCTAAAAATCATTAGTCAAAGAAAGTTAATAATAATGTACACCCAAGGTTGAACCCAGACCATTTTTAAGTCAGTCGTTTTCATTCTCAGCATCCTTGTTCTCCCCTTTTCAAGCCTTTTCCATCAGTGCTCCCTACATGGACCCAGGCACTCACATCCCATTCCCACCACCATCCAAACCCACATTCATATAAATTCAAGTCACTTTGCTTTTACTGCCATGAATTTTGAGTTAAACTTCATTTCCAAAAATAGAGTAAATAGCTGTGACCCCCAGTGATGACAGGCATAAAAGAAGCAGGTAGGAGAGTTACTGAAATTTAGCTTTCAGCTAATACCTTACAAAAACAAAGAGTTAAAACTGTTCTTTATGTACTTAACCTCCAGGGACTCTATAATGGAGAAACTACTTTTGATAAATTTTCTTATCCCCAAAGTTTCTTTCTGTATCTTAATTTCATATAAATTTATAAATATTCGAAATATTCTTTTTTTTTACTTTAAATTTTTTATTTTAAAATTGTGGGGTACAATTCAGGGTTAGCTATACAAATAGGCAATTCCTAAAATTTCTGAAAATCGACCTTCCATATGGCCCCGCAATCCCCCTATTGGGAATATACCCAGAAGAACTCAAATCACTCTATAAAAAAGATACCTGCACACGAATGCTTATTGCAGCATTGTTCACAATAGCAAGCACACGGAACCCACCGTGCTGCCCATCAAAAGAGGAATGGAAAAAAAAATTTGGTACATATACATGATGGAATATTACACAGTCATCAAGAAGAACAAAATCATGAACTTTGCAGCAACCTGGATGGATTTAGAGTCTATAATACTGAGTGATCTTTCACAGAAGCAAAGAACTGAGTATCACATGTTCTCACTCATAAATGGACCTTGAACAACTACTGTAATGCAAAATACTCTTTAAAAAAACAACAAACAACAACAACAACAAAAAAACCCCTGAACCTACCAGAACCCAGGTTCACTTTATTCTTACTCTGAGCCCAAAAGGAATATTGATTAAATTGCACCTGTGCTGGAGTGTATATATCCAGGAATTAATTGCTGAATAGAGTTCTGGTTAATTCCATCTGTCCAGGCTTGCTGGAGAGCTGGGACTGGTTACTGGTGCAGTGGCAAAGTAAAGCAATTTGTTTTTTAAAAGAGGCATTTAGCCTCTATTATATGCACAATGAAGGGCACAGGGAACAGTGAGAGCCCCCCCCCCCCAAGATGGCACCGACCACTGGGGCCACATGGAAACAACAAAGGCCCTAAGTTCCAGCTCCCCCCTATACGATTTCTCACGTGCGCATATACGATTTCTCATGTGCGCAAAGTTCAAACTTGCTAGCACCCTCCAATAATAATCTCGGCCCGCCCAATAGGATGGTAGCACGACCTCTTCCTGCCCTCGCTAAACTAATAAATACCGCCCCTCCCTCCCCCTCCCCCCCCCCCTCGTTAAAAAATCTCTTGGTCCCCAGCCGGGCTCGGTGGCTCAGCCTGTAATCCCGCGCTGAGGTGAGTGGATTGCCTGAGCCCGCGGGTTCGAGACCCGCCTGGGCAAGCGAGACCTCATCTCTACAATAAATCAAAAAATCAGCCGGGCGTGGTAGCGCGCGCCTATAGTTCCAGCTACTTGGAAGGCTGGGGCGGAAGGATCGCTGGAGCCCAGCAGATCGAGGCTGCGGTGGCCGGAAGCGGCCACTGCACTCCAGTCTGGGCGACAGAGTGAGACTCCAACTCAAAAAACTTAGCTCCCAACTCAAAAACTTAGCTCCTACTCCTAGCAAATGATATTATCCCAATACACGTTACCACTGCAATTCACTTTTATTAACTCTCATGTCAGCTCTACGCTCTCTTGGGAGGCAAATTCAGCAGATTCAGCGTCAGGTTTAAGGTTCTGTTCACTGAGGAGAGTCTCAAAGAAAAATGTGACTTGCAACGGTATGACTTAATTCTCTCCAGACTCTCACACTAGGAGTCAGTTCCCACAGTCCAGAACCTTACATGTATTTCCATGTTTGTGTGGGACTGGAACAGGACCACTGGTGATTCGTATATCCTCAGTGAGGAGAAAAATCAGAAGCAGTCTTCTCTTGACCTTTATGAAACAGACGCAGCATTTGCTTGAAATCCAAAGCATTGTCACTTTCTAGAGTGAATTATTTAATGATTCAACCATCTTCTGAGCAGTAAATACAGAAATGTTCGTTTGGGGCTCTCCGTGCAGAGTGCACACGTTGGCATTTTCCCCCTGCATATTATCACAGTGAAAAGAAGACTTTAAAACTTTTTAGTATATATCCAGGATACTTGAAAACAGGGATCCAACACTTGTGTGCCAATGTTCACTGCAGCATTATTCACAGTAGTTAAAGGGCAGAATCAACTCACATGTTCATCAGTGAATGAACGAGCAAACAGAGTGTGAAATGTGCATACAATGAAATGTTGCTCAGCCATAAAGAGCAATGAGATTCTGCCACATGCTACAACATGGATGATCTTGAAAACATTATGCTGAGTAAAATAAGCCAGACACAAAGAAGACATAGTGTATGATTCCACTTTTATACAGTAGCCAGAATAGGAAAATTTATGAAGACAGAAAGTGGAATAAAGGTTACCAGGGATTGGAGGGAGCGAGAAACCGAGAGTTCGTGTTTACTGAAACAGAGCTTCGTTTTGGGTAAGAATGTTCTGGAGATGGACATTGGTGATGATTATACAACGATGTGAATGTATTTCATGTCACGAAATTGAACACTTAAAAATGGCTAAGGTGGTAAACTTCATGTTATGTGCATTTACTCCAGTAAAAGTTTTAAAATAGCATTTTGTGGTTTCAGAGACATAATTTCCAGCATTCAATTGGTCCAAAGTGAAATTGAGATGGTCGAGCGGCATTAAAGATTTGTTGTCATTTGTTGACGCTAGAAGTGTTTTATGATTTTTGTCTGGTGTCCATTTGACCACCTGGATCATATTCAACATTCCTTCTTGTCCACTGCTTAATATTGGTCTTAATCATTTCTCACTGCTCTATTGCAAAAAGGTCTAATAAGTTTCCCTAATTCCATTCTTTCTTCTATTATATATAAAATGGGCAAAATTGGTCTTCTTATTCCTTCATTCTAATCCCAGCCTTAGTCATCCTTCATGGCCTCAATAACCTAAATAATGACAATTAACCTTAGCACAGTATACAATTCTTTCCACTTAGTCTATTCCCTAAATGTTAGCACTAGCCTCCTACTTGTCCCAACTTTGTTCTTCCCAGATGGGCCATTCGTTGCCCAACCTTCTCCGCTGATGCTATTTCTCTACATGAAATATCTCCCTGCCTTCCTCTAGAATTTCCTTTATAATGGCATGAAACAGTATGGAACAGCCATTTCCACTCGGCCCAGTCCCTTGGTTCTGAGAGGTATGTTTCTAACTAAAGGCTCTCTTCCTAAGAAAAGGCTAGAAGCACACTACCATGATATGGGCCATGACTTACCCTTTTTGCTTTTCATTGTAGTCCAGCTTCTCGGTTTCTGAGCATTACCTTCCTTCAGATATCACATCATCTGTCATATTGCAGTCATGTGTTTTTCTTCTCCAGGAGTTGGGTGATGTCTTCTTAGCTGACTATATGTTTGTTTTGATTCATTAAGCGTTGATTTCTAGTTTCACTTTCTCCGGGCAACTGTATGCATGCATGCAAATTAGCTCACTGTCACCCTAGCTCATGCGATTTTTAATAAATTCATTTTTATGAATTCTCTTAGATTATTAGCTCTATGGAACACTGCCAGGTGATTTATTTCCCCATTCCTAGTGCCACTGGGAATAGCTAAACTGCAGAATCATGCTTCAGTGTGATGATGAAAAATTTGCTGTCAGAAAAATATATCGCTACTGGGAACTGCTTCCGCGTGCCGGGGCGGCGAGGCCCGCGGGCGGTGGGCGGGAATGATCGCGGCGCGCGGCGGAGGGGTGCGGACGCTGCGGGTGCCGGGCCGCCAAGGCTACGCAGCCGAGTTCTCGCCTTACCTGGCCGGCCTCCTGGCCTGCGCCGCCGCGCAGCACTACGGCATTGCGGGCTGAGGAACCCTACAAATATTGGATCAAAATGAATCTGGGCTTAGGCTTTTTAGAAGCTTTGATTGGAACGATGGTCTGTTTGATGTGACCTGGAGTGAGAACAATGAACATGTCCTCATTACCTGTAGCGGCGATGGCTCGCTGCAGCTCTGGGACACCGCCAAACCCGCAGGGCCACTGCAAGTCTGTAAGGAACACACTCAGGAGGTATATAGTGTTGACTGGAGCCAAACCAGAGGTGAACAGTTTGTGGTGTCTGGCTCATGGGATCAAACTGTCAAATTGTGGGATCCAGTTGTTGGAAAATCTCTTTGCACCTTTAGAGACCATGGAAATAGCATTTATAGCACAATCTGGTCTCCCCACATCCCTGGTTGTTTTGCTTCAGCCTCGGGTGATCAGACTCTGAGAATCTGGGATGCAAAGGCAGCAGGAGTGAGAATTGTGATTCCAGCACATCAGGCAGAAGTCTTGAGTTGCGACTGGTGTAAATACAATGAGAATTTGCTGGTGACAGGGGCAGTTGACTGTAGCTTAAGAGGCTGGGACTTAAGGAATGTACGACAACCTGTGTTTGAACTTCTTGGTCATACCTATGCCATTAGGAGAGTAAAATTTTCACCATTTCATGCCTCTGTGCTGGCCTCTTGCTCCTATGATTTTACTGTAAGATTCTGGAACTTTTCAAACCCTGATCCTCTTCTTGAAACAGTGGAGCACCACACAGAGTTTACTTGTGGTTTAGATTTAAGTCTTCAGAGCCCTACTCAGGTGGCTGACTGTTCTTGGGATGAAACGATAAAGATACATGATCCTGCTTGTCTGAGTATTCCCGCCTGAGATAAACTACTCTGATCAAAGACAGAAGTTGCTGGCTGAAGAACTACTGAACGGTAAATAAATATTGAAAACGTGGACATTATGCTTTGCTATGTTATCCAGATTTCAGATTTTTTAAAGTTACCCTGGAATAAGTTTTGAGGCAGCTGATAAAGACTTTGGCTTACTCTTTAAGCCTGGTACATAAGCCATATTTCTTAAAAATCCTAAGAAATCATTAATATTATGGTATATCTTATAATATCTATTAAAATGTAGTCTCTGTATTATAAAATGGATTAAAATATGGGAGATCAGTAGATTACACTTAGAGATAGTGATATATTTCGTTTTTAATTTATGTCTTTTTTTAATGTAAAATATAATCATGGCTATTGATAAAAATCAAAATATGCTGCTTCTCTTGATCATTTATCATTTTATGACATCCCCAACAAGATTGCTTTTTCTAATAAATTATATGCATGAAAACAATACTCTATATAATGTAGATATACCTGTGGTTCGGTAACCGGGCTCTAATATAGATTTAACTTATTCAGTAGTTATTTATGAGCATCTACTATATACCTGACACATAGACTGAATGAGATTCTCTCAAGGACTGGTGTCATGCTTTAAAAGCATAGAATGCTGTGAGTTAAGAATTCAAAAACTTTTAGATAGTGTGCCCATGACTCTGTATTTCTCTCTTCCCCCTTGTCTAATATCAAATTTTAAAATAGTGTCCACTGAACAAAAAGTATTATGTCCTACTAAGGCTTCCAGCTTTTGTCCTAAAACTAACCCCAGATAACACTATAAACACTCCTTACTACCTCTCCGAGTTTCTTTGAAAAATCCCTAGGTGCAGATGAACTGAGAGAAAAAAATAGGTTAAAAGGGTAAAATTAGCAAAACAAATTACTTTGCATAACATTTATATTTTTATATGGTATTAAAATGTCATAAATGGCAGAAGTTATAAGTAGATTCTTAAGTGTTTAAGAATTTTTAAAGAACAAAATAAGCTGGGCTCGGTGGCTCAGCCTGTAATCCCGTGCCTTGGGAGGCTGAGCTGAGTGGATTGCCTGAGCCCTGGGCAGGCGAAACCTCATCTCTACAATAAATCAAAAAAATTAGCCGGGCGTGGTAGCGCGCGCCTGTAATTCCGGCTACTCGGAAGGCTGAGGTGGAAGGATCGCCGGAGCCCAGCTGGTCGAGGCTGCGGTGACCGGAAGCGGTCACTGCACTCCAGTCTGGGCGACGGAGTGAGACGCCAACTCAAAAAAAAAAAAAAAAAAAAAAAATGTAATAAGGATTAGTGCCGTGGCTCACACCTGTAATCCCAGCAACTTGGGAGGCAGAAGCAAGAGGATTCCCTGAGCCCAGGAGTTTGAGACCAGCCTGGGCAACTTGGCAAGACCTCTTCCCTACAATAAATCAAAAAAATTAGTCAGGCATAGTGGCCAGCGGTCCCAGCTACTTGGAAGGCTGGGGCAGAAGGATCACCTAAGCCCAGCAGGTTGAGGATGTAGTAACTGTTAAGTGTGCCACTGCACTCCAGCCTGGGCAGCAGAGTGAGACACCAACTCAATTAAAAAAAAAAAAAAGTAATCAGAATCATATAAATTGTCCTCAGGTTCTGAGCTAGTGGCTATTTGCAACAAAACTAAGTTAATTCAAATGAAAGCTAATGTTATCAAGTACCTAGTAGGCAAAGTGCTAGACATTTTCACATGTATCACCTCATAATTCTCCTAACCAGTTTCTTAATTTTAAAACTGGGGGAAGGGGGGACAGTGGCATGTGTCTAAAATCCCACCTACTCAGGAGACTAGAGAAGGACTGCTTGAGTCCAGGAGTTTGAGATTAGCTTGGCAACATAATGAGGCCCTATCTCAAAAAAACATCAAAATTTTAAAAATAAAATAACTTCCTCTTTTCCTATTTAGATACCCCTGATTTTCTTCTCTTGTCTGATTGTTCTAGCTAGGACTTCCAATACAATGTTAAACAAGAGGGGTGAGAGTGGGCAGTCTTGTCTTGTTCTCGTTTTCAGGGGAAACGTTTATAGTTTCTGTTCATTTAGCAATAAGCTGGCTGGCTGTGAGCTTATCGTAGATGGTGCTTACTATTTTGAGGTATCTTCCTTCTATGCCTAAGTGTTTGAAGGTTTTTATCAAGAAGGGATGCTGAATTTTATCAAAAGCTTCCTCTGCATCTAATGACATAATCATGTGGTTGTTTTTATATATGTTGATGTATTTAATTACATCTATGGTCTTGCAGAAACGCAAATCATTCTACAAAAAAGATACCTACATACCCATGTTTACTGCAGCACTATTCATAATAGCAAAATCATGGAACCAACTGTGCTGCCCATCAAAACTAAACTGGATAAAAAAATGTGGTACATATACACAATGGAATATTACGCAGTCATAAAGAAGGACAAACATATGGACTTTGCAGCAACTTGGATGGATTTAGAGTCTATCATACTCAGTGATCTATCACAGAAACAAAGAACTGAACATCGCATATTCTCACTCATAAGCAGACCCTAAGCATTTACCATAATACTATAAGAAAGGGATTGGCAGTAGCAGGATACTGCCGGGGGTGGGGCGGCACAATATCAATAAGGGTACCTGATCTCAAATCAGGCAAAGTGGGGATCAAAAGGAGGTCCAAACTTTACCTGTAAGATGACTACTTGTATACCTAATCCTGAATTGTACCCCACATCTTTAAAATAAATTTAAAAAAATAGGAGTGTAATATGTTACAGAGGGAACTATAAAAATATAGATAGACAGATCCACCTCTTTAAAATTTTCAGTACTATAACTAAGCATTAGTACCTAAGCCACTAACACACTTCTAGAAATAATTTCATTAAAACATCTTTACTCTCCTTTTTGTCCACAAATCTTGGGCTTCCAATGCTCTTTCATTTGCAGAATGTCCATCTATCTATGCCTGGGGAGATCTCATTCCAATTTAACTATGAATATTTATCAGGAATAGAGACATTATCTGTAATATACCAGCCTTCTAATGAGTACCAATGTAATTTCAATTCACTGACTTAGTTTATACATTTTACAACCCCTTCTACGTTTTTTAAAAAGAGGAGAATCATGTATGGCAAATTTTAATACACAGACCCTAATTTTAAAAATCTAAAGCTCCAGTACAATTTTATACATGTAAATACACAAAGCTTTATTAGTTTTTTATTAGCTTCCATATGTCAAATATTCATAAAATCAGCAACAACACTAAGAAAATAAATGTAACAGTCTTCACTGAGTTTATTTCACGTTCAGAAGGTACTTTAGCAATCTATTTTAATACATATAATATAGTGATTTTTCAAGGCTAACTTAAGGCTTGTTTTACATTAGTAAAACAGTCATTCATTAATTCCTGGTGAAGAAGAGGAATGACTTCCCTCCTGCCAACAAGCAGCAGGCCCATTTCATAGTGTAGGTACTACAGTAGTAGGAAAGGTATCTTGAACCAAGAATAATAATAGTAATTTAAGGATTTCCTCTCTAGCAATTCCTTGAATCCAGAATTCCCTTTTAATGTCTTCAATGGACAGAAGATATGGTTAAGCTAACCCACAGCCCACCTATTGAAACACTAACAGTACAAGGGGAAACACTCACTGTGACATACTATAAATCTATCAAAATTAAACAACTAGACCAGGAAAGACAAATTTATACTTGGGCTTTAGGAATTTAGGGACTGTTTGTGTCCTTCCCAGAATTCATATGTTGAAGCCTTAACCCCCAATATGATCATATTTGGAGATGGGGCCTTTGGGGAGGTAATTAGGTTTAAATGAGATCATGAGGAAGGGGAACCCCCTCACCCCATGATGAGATATGTGTCCTTATATGAAGAGGAACAGAGACAAGAGCTTTTTCTCTCTTTCTGACATATGAGGACAAGAAGGTGGCCAAGCCCAGGATGAGGGGCTGAATCTGTAAACACCATGATCTTGGGCTTCCAGCCTCCAAAACTGTGAGAAATAAAGATCTGTTATTTAAGCCCCCAGTCTGTGGTACTTTGTTATAGCAGCCCAGGCTGACTAATATAAAGGCTCTAAGGGTCTCTGTATTTATAGCACTCAAGTAAATAGCTGCCATCAGGTTCGGCACACTTCTAAACTGGCTGCTTGTTAGACCCCTGTATGTACACATCCAAATTGAAATCTCATTCATTAAAGTTATTGATAGAAACAATATACTTTTGTCAAAATTCATGTAACTTAGAGACACTTAAGAATTGAACATTTATTCTATATGAATTACATCACCATAAAAAATTAACCATAAAAATACTTAACTAATCTGACAGAAACCATTTTTGTAATTAACTGTACCCCATATTTTTAACTTCAAAATTACAATATACTTTTAATCCATGTAAACGGGAACCATGGATTTGCTGCCATTGTTATTTATATATCCGTTAATACATATGGGTTGTCATCAGTAAAATTATACTTCTCAAATCCAGGCTGGATGAATAAAATGTTAACATCAATATAAGAATCAAAAGTCTTGTTTCATTCCAGCTGTGTGTACATGCTATTTCTTTACTTGCAATGGCTATTTTAAACAAAAATATCAATGTAAAATAGGCTTATAAGTTTCAATACTACTAGATATTTTTAAAAAATGTGTCTTGATATTGAAGCAAAAATAAGAGCTTTGTTTCAAATTATTGTTTTTTTAAAATAAAAATTTAAGTAATAATTTTAAAATGTAGCATGAATTTTTTATTAATACTTTACAATCTATATATTTTCAGAGGTCCTAAAATTTTTTCTCTCTTTTGTCTCTTTGGGAATATTTTGTGATCTACAATGGTATTTTTATCCTTTTACTTACATCAAGATTTTTAAATTAAAAAGCATAACACATGGCAATTTAAATTTCCATTAGAAACTTACAGAGTCATATGAGCTCTTGTCAACAAAAAACCAAATTCACTATAATTATGGATTATTTACACTAAAACAAAATAAGAAATCAATATGTAAATGTAATGTTTGTTGTAGCTAATGCAGCCAGCAATGACAGATTAGGTTCAAATAGCAATCAGTTTGAAAATCTGGCACATATGTAAATGAGATAGAGCCTTGATGTTTACATTTGATTGTATTTCATTCAGGATTTTTAAATTGTCTCAGGAACAGCATAAAAATAAAATGTTAATCTTTCAACTATAAATATGACTTGAGCTCTCATCATAACTGAAACTAGGTTTTGCTCCTGTCCAGCTAAACTAACTTATACTAATAATTCTGAGTTACAGATTACATCATTCTTAATTAACACTCTGCTACAGTTGTTAACATCCTCCAAGACACCATGTTATCATCACCACAAGTTCTGTAACAATCTTAAAACCATGTTTAATGAAGGTTACCCTCTTACTCTCCAGCTACTTTTAATTGCTTTCTTTTCTGGCAATTAAATATGTCTAGATAAATAAACATTTGGTTTCACATAATTCCTAATAACATTTTTCATGATGATTTCAGGTGGCCTTGTGTCTATAATTACTGTTTAATCAATATAGTGATATATTAGATTCAGTAAAATGTATTAACCAAAGTATATAAGATTAATCAAAATGTGGTAATTAGTGGTGATAGTGATATATTGTGATCCATCAAGTAGTACATAACAAAACTGTCTAAACATAATTCTATCCATCTAGACAAAATATGAAAAAAGCTAAGAAAATTATATTTATAGAATATTGATTTTTGTTTCATGAATTAGTGACCAAGTTTCTGACTATCCATTAAATCAACCTTACAGAATACCTGCAGTTCTTTTTCAGAGTGTGATGCTAACAAGCTAATCTCAGTAGTCACTGACCTATCAATAGACAGTAAACTGTATAAATGGGTTTGGTACATCACTCCAATTAGATGTGTCGTGATCTCCATCAGTGCTTTAATTAGGTACAAGTTTCTTCTTTCATCCAGAATGCATAACTTTAGGGAAATGGCCTCTTCTTAAAATGAGTCACTTTTAAGAGGTCCTGTATCAAAAAACACCAATTCAATACTTCCAAATTTCACTTTCACAAAATTGAATAACGATGCTCACTACAATTAAATTTAAGTTGAACAGTAATCACAATAATGTACTTGAAATACTGATTATATCAATTTATTCTTGAGAAATGACACATTACTTTAAGATAAATCAAATCATGCATTGTTCTGATTATAACACTGGTAACTTAAAATATATTTACAGATAAATGCTGAAGAAGTTCAGGAAATGCCACCCCAAATACGACACTTTGGTGCACTGATTACTTTGAACTGAGGACACTTGGGTAAAGATTGACACAAACAGAGACTTTTTTAAACTCCCCTTATTTTTCTAAAAACAGATTCTCAAAAAGGAACTCAACTGTCATGAGTCTCCTTCCCAGGAATCTTATCAACCAGGGAAAATGAACTGGGATCACAGAGAGAAGGCTGGTGGGTTGATACCACATTCAGACATAACTCTTCTCCTGAGGCTGCTAATTCTTACAACCTGGGAGACCTTTTATTTGCATAACAAAGTGACCGTTATTCACCATACATTTCCTCCCCTCACTCTCCAACAGCTTGTGTCCTATGAACTAAAAGGAAAAAAAAATCCCTTTAAGAAGTGGGCAAAAGACATGAAGAGATACTTCTCAAAGGAAGACATACAAGCAGCCAACAAACATATGAAGAGATGCTCTGCCTCACTAAGCATTAGAGAAATGCAAACCAAAACAACGAGATACCGCCTAACACCAATAAGGATAGCTATCATTAACAAGTCAAAAAATAACAGGTGTCGGTATGGCTGCAGAGAAAGGGGAACACTTCTACACTGTTGGTAGGAATGTAAGTTTAGTTCAACCTCTACAGAAAACAGTGAGGTGATTTCTAAAAGAAATAAAAATTGAGCTTCCATAGGACTCAGCAATCCCTCTCCTGGGAATTTACTCAGAGGAGCATAAATCACTCTACCAAAAAGACACCTCACACACATCTTTATTGCCACACTATTCACAATAGCAAAAACATGAAACCAACCCAGAAGTGCATCGAAAGTAGACAAAGAAAATGTGGTACATATACATGATAGAATACTATGCAGCCATAAAGAAGAACAACATTGCAGCCTTTGCAGCAACTTGGATGCAGTTGGAGACCATCATACTAAGTCAACTATCACAGAAACAAAGAACTGAATACCAACGTTCTCACTCATAAGCAGGCCTTGAACACTAGTCATACTAGCACCAGAGTGAGATTGGCAGATGCTGGACACTGCAAGGAGAGGGAAGGAAGCAACCTTCTCGGGTCCTCTCCCACTGTGGGAGCTTTTCTGTCCTCTCAATAAATCCTGTTTTTTTAAAAAAAAGAAAAGTAATTTCAAAAGAAATTGTAGTAAATGATTTAGAGATATCAAAAAGTTTAAAACCTATATTCTTTTCTAGTTGAAAAATAAAAATACTTAGCCAAAGGAGTCCCCCATTAGCAATTGTTTGCTTATTCCTGAAAGAGCTGTATCACTTTATCCATTCACTTAAAGAACTTATTGAGCATCTCTACTAAGGCCAGTAAAGCACTGTTCCTAGCTTACTTTACACATGAACTAAACGTAAATGAGACTCTATGTTGAGAACCATATTGATTCTAACCTTTTGAACAACCCTCGAGTTACAGCTAAAAACTCACCTCTAGGATGTTCAAAGGCACTATGAGAGTGATTGGGAGATAAGAGCCCTATGAAATCCAAGTCCTGGCTTATTCATTAACTAGCTCTTTGACCCGGCAAAGAGAAACTACTGAGCACATGCATTGTGCCAGGCCCAGTGCTCACTTATGCTATGTTATTTAATCACATCTGCCTATTCCCAGATTCCTAGGAGGCATAAATCATCCTGAACATTCTGAGTAAAGAAGCTAAGACCTAAATAAACTCTTTATATTCCTCTTTCTGTATCTCATATCTTCTCGTCATAAAATGGGAGTGAACTAGTTGATTGCATTAGCTCCTTCTAAAGAAGATATACTAGAGCTTTCCTCTCGTTCTAATGCAGAGCTACCATGGATATGACCTCTCTTGCATTAAGGGAGTACACCAAAAACTGAAATAGTAGGAAATAGATGAAACAGCACAAAATATTACAAAGATTAACATTTGTGCAGAGATTTTGAGGTGTTGGAGAAACAGAAATAGGATGAGAACTATTTGAAAGCATCCTCAGAATGTCTTTTTACTAACTGAATCCCACAATAGTTCCACAAAGCTTCTCAGTTATCATCCTCTGTTGGGATAATGGGGGCAGAAGGGAGATCAGTTGTTAGAATGGTCTCAGTACATGATGATAGAGGAGAATGAGAGGAAAAAAAGGTACACTATGTTTGTATGAATACTGATACCCAAACTACCCAGAGGGTGTACTCCTTTGCTAGCACAAGGGCTAGGAGCACAAGAGAACACCTATTACCACTGCTGCTGCATGGTTATAAGAAGCAGAGATGATTACTTCAGAACTTTCTCTTATTGTACCAAACTTAATGGGATTAGTGGAGTACACATTAAACACAGAGTTGGAAAAGACCTCAAGAATAAGGAAAATGTTTCTTTTGCTTTTCCTCAAGCTTCTCCTCAGCTCATAAGGAGAATAAAGTTTCTACCCATGCTGACTCTCTCTTCAAGGGAAAATTTTAAATAAGAAAAGTCATTGCTTCCCAACCCCACCACCCATTCTAGTCTTGTTTTTCCCAGGAAAAATAGAGCCAATTAGAATTACACACAAGTTCACAATGTACTAGGTTAGATTACACAGAAGCAGGGACAAGACCAGCAGCTTCCTCTTTCACTTCCTGTGCCCTAGCTCACTAAGTTCTCTACCATCTCTTACCCATTGTGGTAGGTATACTCTGGACAAGGCTTGCCATAAACTCTCTAAGCTATCTTTCCTACCATGACTAGGTTGTTAAGACAGGCATATTATTATCAGTCCAAAGATCCAGTCATAACTCCCCTCTATAAGCCACCTGAGCATAAGGGTTCTAAGTTTTTGATCTGGAGGAAAAGGTAAAAGATCCCACTTAAGACTCAAGTCTAAGCCACGTCCTCTCCATTGGGTGCTTGCTTAGACCTTAAAGCAGTTTTGTTTTCCAATTTGCCAACTGATTTTTGTGTGTCGAATACACTGCTAAGAACCCTAGCAGAAAGGAAGGGTGACTGGCATCATGAATGTCTAAGAATTGAGAGAAGAGGAGTGACCTTCCCAAAATCATAGAGTGATTCTGTGGCAGATCTGGGCATAAAACTCAGATATCTTAGTACTCATTAGTACTCAATTCCTTCCACAGAACCCACTGGAAAATATGACAACTCTATTCCCATGTAATTCATGGCTACTGTCTCCTGCTTTCCCACCAATGGTTTTCCAAGAACAACAACAAACAAAAAAAGCTATATATTTTAATACCCTTGGTTTACTCAACATCACAGGAATCCCAATTAGCCCTCTGACTTTACTCCCGCCTGAACAAATAGCAATTAATTCAAAGCCATAGTTAAAAGCAACTTCATAACCCAGAGGCCACCCAAAAGAGGGTCATATGCTTGAATGCATGACCAGAGCTCAATAATACTCTCTGAATATTTTAAGCCCAGTACAAAAGGTCAAAGTTCAATAGCAAGACTCAATTACTACTTGTAAAGGGGGCAACTACAAACAAGGGATACCATATTTTCTGTCATTTTGCCATAAAAATAAAGACAATCTACATAATTAAAATGGAACTGGACTCTTCATCACTTGCAACCAAAGTAAACTGCAAAGACAGTCTTTTATTAGCAAGAGATTCAATCAGTCATTTTCTAGCAAGGTGATCATCAGTAATATCAAACCTAGAAATATAAAACCTTCTCCAACCAAATTTACACATGGTAGTAGGACTTTAGTACTAGTTACATCCCCTGCCTAGAATACTATTCACTCTGCCCTTCACTTAAACGGTTTCTATATCATTCATGTCTCATCTTAAATAGCACATCTTCAGACAGGTCCTTCCTAATCTTACAACCTACACTAGTCATCTAATTACTCACTATCATGTCACTCTATTTTAGTTTTTTGGAAAGCACTTACTGTCATATGATTTTCTTTCTTGTTTATGGTTTGTTTTGTTCCCCCACCCCCAATATCTATCCATACTATATTGTAAACTCTATGAAAACAGGACCTTGTCTGTCTTGTTCCTCCTTCTACCTTTAATGCCTAGAACAAAGACTTAACACATTGTAGGATGATACTCAATAAATATCTGGTCAATTAGTGAATAATTGACTCTGCATGTGTAATATAATAGATGAAATCCCCATTTATCTGAAAACACTTTAAGATGAGTCTGACAATAGCAAAATGGCCAATGCAGAGAATAGACACATGAACCCAAAAAATCACTTTCCTCAATTAGTCATGAAACATTTCATATTCATTAAGACAGATGTTTGGGCCAGGTGGGCCATACAGTTGTGGTGGCTCACACCTGAAATCCCAGCACTTTGGGAGTGAAGGTAAAAGGATTGCCTGAGCCCAGGAATTCAAGACTAGCCTGAGCAAGTTGGTGAGGTCTAGTCTCTTCGATAAATCAAAAAGTTATTTGGGTGGGTAGTGTGCACCTGCGGTTCCAGTTACTTGAAAGGCTGAGGCAGAAGGCTTGTCTGAGTTTAGCAGATCGAGGCTACAGTAGCTGTATTTCCTCTTCTACTCATTTTAGTACTTTATAGTTTAAATTTTTTGTATCTAAATTTCAGATTTTATTGGCATAAATATATGCAAACTTCCTTGTTTTTTATTGCAAAGTAATGTTTTATTAATTTATTATTTGTTTAGTATTATTTAATAAGTATTTTATTAATTTAAAAATACCTTTGAATCTGTAATTGAAAGTCCCCTTTTTTATACTTAGTATTTTTACTTATGCTTACTCTCATTTGTTTCTTGGGTTTGACTTTTCTAGATACACTTTTTTTAAAGATAGGATCTTGCTCTACTGCCCAGGGTGGAGTGCAGTGGCATGCTTATAGCTCACTGCACCCTCGAACTCTTGGGCTCAAGTGATATTCCCACCTTGGCCTCTCAAAGCTCTGGCATTATAGGCCATTGTGCCCAGACAGCCCTAGCTTGACTTTTCAAACAAACAGTTATTACTCTTGTTGATTACCTTTATATTTTAATTTCTGCTCTTCCATCATTCTTTCTTTCTATTTTCTGTGGACTTACCTACCCTATCCCCTCCCCCCACCCCCGGTTATTTCTATATTTTTTAAAACTAACCAAACAATTTAGTTGTTTTCTATCTTTCTTATTGCCATGAATTCTTTAATTTTATGTCCCCTCAGCATCCACTTTGAACATTTAACTTTCTCATATCAAAAGCAAGGCTCAATCATTCTTGACAGTTTCCAGTTCTATACCATACTCAAATGGCTCAAATTGGTGGTTTGGAATAAGAGCTTAGAGACATTTCTCCTGCCTAGAAAACTGGGCTCCCCACTTTCCTACAGCTTCCTTTAACTGGACCATTCAGGAATTTGCCCTTGAATTTAAAGTGTCCACATTCTATTCCCTTATATATACTGCTGGCTGCCATGTATTTTTGTCTCTCTCTGCTTGGCTTTTCATTCCTGCCTCGCGTGACCCGAAGACAAAGAACGGCGTTCCAACTCATTGTGCCCTCCCTGCTTAGGATGCAAAAGCAAAAAATCTTTGAACTTGTTTCCTACTGGGAAGGTGTACTGAATTTGGACCTTCCATCTGAAGAACCAGGGGCCGCACTAGGCCAGTTTTCCCCCATGATACGGGGAAGAACACAAGGTTGGGCTCCTGGTGCCAGAATCTGGCAGGCATAAACTGGACACAGGTCAGACAAGCCATAAAGGTGTCTGCCATTATAAATAAGTTTCCTGTGTGAGGGACTCACTGGTTACAGGTTGAACAACTAGATATTAGGCAAGCTGCCATGTAAAAGAAGCATCTGATGGAAGGCATACTGTCAACACCCTTGTCCAGCTCCCTTTCATTTATCATTAGGGCAAAGTTGATAACCACTTTGGTACTGGAACCCCAATTTAGCTAGGGGCTCTTAATACACTTGTTTTCTAACTAGCAGATTTAAGACTGTAAGGTTCTCTGTAAGTACCATTTTTGCTGTATTCACAATTTTGTATCAAGTACTCTCATTCATTTACGTTCAATTCTAAATATTTGGTGGTTACTATCAAAAGTTTATTTTTATCCACAAATTGTTTTAAATTATTTGTAGTATCCAAATGTATGGGGGAATCTAGGAGATGTCTTTTTACTGTTACTTCACTTCTAATCTTATTGCATAATGGTCAAAGAATGCAGTCAATATGACAGTGATTTTTTTTTTTGATACTGAGTTTGTGTTCTAATATATGGTCAATTTTCTTTTTTTATTTTAAAAATGGGTACAATTCAGGGTTAGGTATACAAAAGGTCATTATGCAGGTACCCCTGTTAATGAGGTGTGCCCCCCCTTCCCTGGCAGTTTCCCACTACTGCCAATCCCTTTCTTATAGTATTATGACAATTGTTCAAGGTCTGCTCCTGAGTGAAAACATGTGGTACTCAGTTCTTGGTTTCTGTGATAGATCACTCAGTATTAGAGACTCTAAGTCCATACAAGTTGCTGCGAAGTTTATAATTTTGTCCTTCTTTATGGCCACATAATATTCCAAAAATGTACCACATTTTTTTTATCCAGTTGTTTTTTTGATGGGCAGCAGCACAGTTGGTTCCATGTTTTTGCACCTGTGAATAATGCTGCAATAAACATGTGTGACCAGGTATCTTTTTCATAAAGTCCTCCTCTTCCCAGTGGTTGTTGGTGGAGGGTTTGTTGAAGATAAGCTGGCTGAGAAATTCAGGTTTTGCTTCTGGAATCTCTATCCTATTCCATTGGTCTATATGCCTGTTCTTGTACCAGTACCAGGCTGTTTTGATAATTGTAGACTTAGAAAAAAGTGTGAAGCCTGGAAGTGTGATACCTCCTGCTTTTTCTTTTGCTGAGGACTGTTTTGGCTATTTGTGGTTATTTATGTTTCCATATGAATTTCTGTATTGTCGTTTCCAGGTCTGAGAAGAATGATGCT
>CAUYQG010135810.1:0-43214 GCA_963574415.1 Tarsius wallacei
CTTTAGGAAGGGGCTCTCATGATTGGATTAACAACTGTTGTGAATAGTGCTCAAATAAAATGCCTGTGCAGGTATCTTTTTAATAAAAAGATTTGTACTCCTCTGGATATAATCCCAGAAGAAGGATTGCTAGGTATTATGGAAGGCTGATTTTTAGATTTTTTAGGAATTGACATGCTGTTTTCCACAGAGGTTGTACTAAGTTTACACTCCCACCAACAGTGTAGAAATGTCTCCTTTTCTCTGCATTCTCTTCAGCATCTGTTGTTTTTTGAATTATTGGTGATGGCCATTCTGACTGGAGTTAGGTGGTATCTCAGTGTGATTTTGATTTGCATTTCTTTGATGATTAATGTGATGAAGATTTTTTACTCTCTGTTGACTTTTTGAATGTCTTCTATTGAGAAGTGTCTATTCATATCTTTTGTCTATTTTTTAATAGGGCTGATTTTTTTTCCTTTTGACACATTTGAGTTCCTTATATATCCTGAATGTTAGGCCTTTGTCAGACATACAGGTGACAAATATTTTTTTTTTTTCTATTCTGTGGGCTGTCTTCCTGCTCTCTTGATGGTTTCCTTTGCTTTGCAGAAGTTTTTCAATTTGATTAGCTCCCAGTCTATCTACTCTTTTATGGCATCGGCATTTGTGATTTTCATCAGGAATTGGCTGCCTATTCCACTTTCTAGAAGGGTTCTCCTGGGTTTTTCTAAGATTATTACAGTTTGTGGTTTTACATTTAGGTCTTTGATCCATTTACAGCGGATTTTTTGTGTATGGTGATAGGTAACGGTCCTGTTATAATCTTCTGCATGTGGTCAGCCAGTTTTCCAATCACCATTTACTGAATAAGTTCCTGTCTTTCCAGTGGTTGTTGGTGAGGGCTTTGTTGAAGATAAGTTGTTAAGAAATTGAGGTTTTGCTTCCAGGATCTTTGTCTTGTTCCATTGTTCTATATACCTGTTCTTATACAATACAAGTCAATTTTGATTATTGTAGCCTTATAGTTTAAAGTCTGGAAATGTAATTTCTCCTCCTTTGCTTCATTTGCTAAGGATTGTTTTGGTTATTCATGGTCTTTTATGTTTCATATAAATTTCTGTATTGTCATTCCCAGGAGTTGTTTGGCATCATGCTGTTTAATGTCCATGTCTTGCGAGTTTTGGGGCAAGTTTTTTTTTGGTGTTGATATTTATTTTTATTCCACTGTGATCTGAGAAGATGCATGGGAGCATTTCAATCTTATGAAATTTGTTTATGCCTGATTTATGGCCAAAAATGTGGTTGATCTTAGAGTATGTTTCATGTAGTGATGAGTAGAATGTATATTTTATGGTTGTTGGATGGAGTGTTCTACAGGTATCTATTAAGTCCATTTGGTCAAGTGTCATATTGAGGTTCTGGATCTCCTTATTGAGTTTTTACCTCCAGGATATATCTAGGGTTGTTAGTGCAGTATTTAAGTTCCCAGGTATGATGGTGTTAGAGTCAATATATATTTTTTTAGTTTACTTAGCAGCTGTTTATAAAAGCTGGTGCTACTACGTTGTGTGCATATGTGTTTAGGATGGATATTTCTCATTGATGAATTGAACCTTTTGTTACTATGTAGTGTCCTTCCATATCTTTTTAAATTTTGTTAGGTTGAACATTATTTTGTCTAATATTAAGATCCTGCTTTCTTTTGTGTTCCATTCACCTGTAAATTTGTTTTCCATACTCTAACTGTGAGACTGTGAGTGTCCATTCTGGTGAGATTTATCTCCTGAAGACAGCATATTGATGGGTTATGGTTTTTAATTCTGTTTGTCATTCTATGGCTTTTTAGTGGTGCAATGGGTCTTTACACTCAGGCTATTGAGATGTGAGAGTTTATATCTGCCATGAGGTTCTTATAGAGCTTTTTGTTGTTGTTTTTAGTTTGTTCATTTGTTTGTTGATTTTCTTTTGATTCGGGGGTTGATATATGTGTGTGTTTTTGATGTTGCAGTCCCACTGCATGCTGTATTGGTCTTCTGTCTTCCTGCATTCTTGGGAAGAGCACAGTTATTCTTTTTTTTTTTTTTCTCTTCCTTCTGTGCTTACTACCTTTTTAAGCATCTCTTGTAGAACTGGTCTGGAGGCAGCCTAGACTCTCAGGGATTGAATGTCTGGGAAGGATTTTTATTCTCCATCATTGATAAAGGAAATTCTTGGTTGGAATTGTTTATTTTTGAGAACTTTGAAAATTGAACTCAGTATGTTACTATTCTAGTTGGTCTTCCCCAGTAGGTAGTCTGATCTTTCTCTCTCACTGCTCTTAGGAATATTTCTTTTATACCTACTTTGTGTAAGCAAATTACTATGTGCTGATCTTCTCATTTGGTGCCTTGCAGGTCTTCTTTGAATCTCTTCTGTTTGAATGGTCATGTCTCTGATGAGATGTGGAAGGTTTCCTTAAATGAACTCTTTGAATGTTCGTTTCAGGCTGCTCTCATTCTCCTTTTCTACTTTGGGGATACTGATCAGTCATAAGTTTGGTCTCTTATCGCACATCTCTTGATGGTTTTGTTCCATCTTTTTAAGCTTCTTTTCTATGTTTTGTTTTGTTTTTTTTACAGTTTGAGTTAGTTCCACATTTTGGGTCTTCAAGCTCTGAGATGCTTTCTTCTGCCTGGTTGATTCTGCATTCGAGACTTTTCAATTTATTATTTCTTTTAATTAACTGTATTCTTTGTAGCTTACATCTCAGTAATTAATGCTTTCACGTTTTATTCTTGCTTTTCTTGGTTCTTATTCATCTTTTCTAATCATTCCTTTATCTATTGTTCTGGGTTCTGTTCATTGTTTGAGTTCCAAAGTCTGTATTCTCGTGCACTATCTTTTTTAGATGTTGTGGGGTATATTTTTTTTGTTCTTGTTGTTTTGTTTTATTTTGTTTTATGTCTCTTACTTTGTGATGGATTTTTCTTTTTCTCTTTACTTTCCTTGCTCAGTGAGAGACAGAGTAGTTTTCAATTCTTTTTGCTCAACGCTTTACTCTTCCTTTGGTAAAGCCTCCAGGTTTGTTCAATTTTGAAGCCAATTTGGGGGTGAGAATATGTGCTGTCCTTTTGCAACACTGCAATTTGAATAAAGTTTGTTGGGAGTGCTAGGATTTAAAAGCACTTGCAGATCACAATGTTTGCTGACTGGGGTGTGGACCCCCAAGGACCCACTTTCCATCACCTTACACTATGTCTATGCAATGGGTATATATGTATATCCCCTTGGTACAAAGAACACAAGGGAAAGAAAAATAATTAAGAAAGAGAGAAGGAAGAAGACAACAAAGAGAGAAAAGAAGAGAAGGAGAAACAAACAAACCAACAAACAGATAGACTAACAAACCAGCAAACAAGCAAAAAAAAGGAGAAAAAAAGAACTAAAACTGAAAATATGAGATCTTCACACTCATATATGCCCTCTTTTGAAAAAGGAAAAGAGTAAAACAAACAAACAGCAAACAAATTAATGTAGTCCTTGACTGCCTTCTTGTGGCAGTTCTGAAGCTTTGAGTTTCTTGTAGGCATAACCCAAACACCTCTGCTCTTGGGTCATGGCAGAGGGGAGAAAGTCCTGACCTCTAGATCTGCTCTTCTGCTCACCATGCAGTGGAGGGGCAGGGTGTGTAAATCACCCCCAACTGATCCACTTGTGTTTAGTTCTTTCTGTGTGTGCTGATCGGAGAACTTTCCCCACCTCCTATGTCTTGTGAATCATTGGGGAAAAGGAGAATGGCAGACTGCAGTTGGTGGCTCACGCCTGTAATCCCAGCATCCCATGGGGCATAGGTGCCAGTACTGACCAATTCCAATGGCCTGAAATCAGCCTGGACAACCTGGCAAGATCTTATCACCACAACAGATCAAAACATCAGCTGGGCATGGTGACACACACCTGAAGTTCCAGCTACTTGAAAGGCTGAAGCAGAAGGATCGCTTGAGCCCATTGGGCTGAGGCTGTGGTGGCCAAGAGTTTTCTACTGCACTCCAGCCTAGGCAGCAGAGTGAGACTTCAACCCCCATCCCCCCAAAAGGGAACTGGGTTACTTTAAAACTCACCACCACTCATCCACTGTAGGCTGGGTTCTTCCTCTCTGGTTGCAACCATAGATCTGCAAATGTTTCAGCTAAGGAGGTGAGGCACCGAGGTCTTCTCAGCAGGCCTGTCTGTCTGGGAATACTCAACCGAAGTTATCCTCTTTTGGTTGGCAGTGATCTACCTTAGAGCAGTGCTGAATTCACTCTTTTGCCTCAGATAGCAGCTTCGCTGTTCACAAGGGCAAGCCAGAGCCTCTCCACTCAGGTACCAGGGCAAATGCAGTAGAGACCTACCTGCATCCTGTCCTCCACTAGGACTCGGTGACTAGTTTTTCCACTGCATTTTCTCCACTATTCCTACTGTCTCATCTTGTGCTGAAGGCTATGGTGGTGAGTGGCATCAGCAGCAGATGTTTCACATTGCTTTCTTCTGGGTTTGGTCACTGAGATGGTGCCTGTTTGTGGGCTGTGGATTGTGCTGGGAACCATGTTGCCATGCAGGGCAGCCACCTTAGCAGCAGAGCTCAGGCCACTTCTTCCCAAGTCTCCACACAGTAAGACATTCGCACACCCAGTGCTGACACACTTGCATGCACATTCATTCCTGTACCCACTCACGTATGTGATGACTCACACACTCCAACTGACTCAGACACCATTTTGGCAGAAGCTCCAGCTATCAGCCTTTTAAAAATGCTTTCTATGTTCATGTCTATCTGAAAATTTGCACATTTTGAGCAGCAATTCCCCATTTGCCCAATTTACCTACCCTGACCTCAACCCTCTGGTAACCATCATTTTACTCTCTACTGACAATCAATGGAATACTTGAGAGAAAACTTAATTTAATTTTGCTAGACTCCACAAATAAGTGAGGTAATGTGGTATTTGCCTTTCTGTGCCTAGCTTATTTCACTTAGCCTAATGTCCTTTAGATTGATTAAAATGCTAGGTAAGGGAGTTGAGAGATACATTAATTAGCTTTATTTAATCACATCACTTTTTGTGCATGCATGTGTGTATATCACATTTTACCTCATACATGTATAGAAATATGCTTTGTGAATAAAATCTTTAATTAATTTCTAATTTTAAGAGTTTTTTTAAGTGTCCTTTATTGTATGTGTATTCTTGACTGCCATACCTGCTCATTAAGTACATTTTATTCTCTCCCTTTGACTTATTGGTCAAGTTAAATTTCAAACACTTCCATCCATGTGATCATACCAAAACTTTGTTGATCATTTATTACACTCTATATTATAAAATGATTTCCATTTTTCTTTCACTTTAGTGTAATTTTATCAACTTGATTTCAATAAGTCCCAGGTCTTCCATTTCTGTAACTTCTTATACAAATACTCACTACATAGTAATTAATTCATTAAAAAATGTGGAGTGCCTTTTATACTAGCCGACAATTCTGTCCTTGGAATATGTGACACTGATCTCTTAAGCCCTGCCTTGAAGAATGAATATACAGATACCAGTCAATAAAGTACATGTGCAAACAAGACAATTTCAGACTGTGAGGTATGCTATGAAGGAAGTTTAAGCACTGTGGTCTGAGTGATGTGTGTGACAACTCAGGGAAGATTGAGGTAGACTGGTCTTCCTGAAAAACTTTAACCTGAGAAAATGATGTGTGAACTGACACATGGGTGATTGGAAGGAGTAGCTATAAGAAGATCTATTCACCCACAGTGATGAGAGATAGAAACAATTTAAGAGATTCAGACAAGTATTCCAAAAGCAATGGGAAGACAACGGAAGTTTTAACTTGGAAGACTCACAGACTAATACTTATTTTTTAATTACTTCAACTCATGGGTGAAAATATCAGAGAAATTAATAATATTAGAGAAATACTTAGACATTAGAATGACTTGGTAAAATAACATTGGCTTGGTTTAGGCTTATAGAAGTGGAGATTCAGAGAGGTTAATGACTTTAGAATATTAAGACTAGCCAATTATTGACTTTTATTTGAACATTCTATAAAGAAACAGAAATGAGCCCTAAATTTTCCACTTTAGCAACCAGATTAAAAAAAAAAAAGACCAAGAGAGCTAAAGTGGATATGTGAGTGTGAATCTATTGAAAGATTAGGGCTATTGCCACAGTAAGTTAAAATTTGAACTGTTTATGGACATCTGTACTGTGACATCAATAGGTAGTTTAATATGTAGGTTTGAAGCACAATGGAAATATCAAGACTGGAGTTGTGCCAGAAGGTGTTGAAAAATATATGGTATTTTTAATAATCTTTTCTCAGTATAAATGAGTACAATAGTATTTGATTATTAATATACTAATTTATATATATAATTTATTATATATATAGTATGTTTCTAAATTATGTTTGCACTTAACATTGATTACTTCTTCAGTAAGAAAAAATTATTGAGGGTTTTTATATCAAAATCAAACTATTTTTATATCCTAAGAGGAATGATTATTATTTACAAACTAATATTTTGATTCTGAAAGTTATATTTTCTAATAATCATATTTTTAAAGCAATTCCTGTTTTTAGATGAATTTGGTGCCAAAAATAGTGCCATATGTCTTAATTTATTTACAAATAAATATTTTCTGATGTATGATTTCCCTTATTTGGAATTTTAACAAATTATCAATTTAAATAAAGAATCACAGATAAGGAAGCAATATTTATCTGGTAACTTTTTGCCCCGATCTTTTACAATGCCGACACAAATCAAAGCCAGAATTCAGAGATTATCTACAAGTATTTTCTCTCAAGTCCCATTGGCTGAATTGGGGCTGGTAATGGTCTGTAAAAGAAAAGCCAATTTGCCCCTTGATGGAGATTACTGTACCAAATGTAGCAAAGAGCTTTAGAAAATGTGACACGCTTTCTATTCAACAGTGAAAGAGTCGATTAGTTTTCTAGTTTCTCTTTTTGTGCAATGGAAATAGGTCTTGCTTGTTAATTCTCTTTAATCTCTTACATCAGTTCTTGGTATTATTGCACATTTCTAAACCTGTGAAGTTGTATTTAAGACAAAACGCATAGTTCCACATGGTTTAAAATGCTAATTCATTGATAGATTTTAAAACTTGATTGGTGAGGTTAAAATACTTTGAAACTAAGTTGATTATAATTAGAAATGAAAATTTTGAGAGAAGAAAATCCATTTCTTCAGCATTTCTAAATTTCTCAGTATTAATTAGCAGGATTTTATTTCCTAGACTAACTTTTTTAAAAATTAAAAAATTAAAAATTAGCTGCTTTTGTGATCATGTAGGTAAACTTGCAAATCTTGTGATGATTACCTTTTTCTTAATTTTTATAGGGTACCTCTCTCTTCCTCATCCTCTTTCTTTTAAAGGAATACTATCCACAGAGTTAATATCTATGGAGATCTATCCTTTATTTTTAATGTATTTTACCAAAGGAAAATGTAAAATATATTGATATAATCACTAGGTATCTTTATAAACCCAAATAAATAGATAAATTGTAAAATTAAAACTTATTCTTTCCATATTTCTGCATTTTAAAATATATCCTTTTTATTGCTATAATTGAAATCATTTTCTAATTTACTTTTAAAATAAATAAAAGAATCATAATGTTAAAGTTGCCATGTAATCAAATAAATAATTTGCTTAATTAAAATAAAGATATTATAATTACAATTCTTACAAAATAGGCTTTATGTGTTTTTGTTAGAAAAAAATTAATTTTTTTTTTTTTTTTTGAGTTGGAGTCTCACTCTGTCACCCAGACTGGAGTGCAGTGGCCCCTCCCGGGCACCGCAACCTCGACCTTCTAGGCTCCGGCGATCCTTCCGCCTCAGCCTACCAAGCAGCTGGAACTACAGGCGCACGCTACCATGCCCGGCTAATTTTTGATTTATTGTAGAGAAGAGGTCTCATCAAGTTGCCCAGGTGGGTCTCGAACCCGTGGGCTCAGGCAATCCACTCATCTCAGCCTCCAAAGCGCTGGGATTACAGGCTGAGCCACCGAACCCGGCTGAAAAAAATTAATTTTATGAATGGAAACTTACAATAATGTCTCTAAAAATGTCAATTTAAAAATACATTTAAACAAAAGGTATCTTCTGAAGTGTTATATTGTGTGTACTCACAAATAGCTATCATTGCAATCAGATTTCTAAATTAATAGTGTGCAAAATATTTTTATTAATTAATATGAATATCTTATATGTAGACAATTTTACATAGTAGAGGAAGCAATAATTTCATTTAATTTATCTTGAAAGATATATAGTAATTCATTTTAATATAATCTGGGATTCACAGAATCCTTAAATTTGGGATAGACTTAAAGAAATAATAAGTTCAAACTGCTTACTAATACAGGATTCCTGATCCTGGAGATAGACATTAATGCTCCTCAAACATTTACAAATCCACAAAAGGTATTATTTCACAAAGCGTTTATTTTATTCCTTCAGCACATATCTGTTGAGTGTCTCCCTCAGGCAGATATTGGAAATAAGAACAAATCTCATAAGATTCCTGTGCAGAGGACTGACCACATGTAAACAAATACTACATTTTATTGTAGACTCTGCATAAGAGGGGCAGGGCACAAAATACACAAGGAACTATCACATAGAAAATGTTTCAATGATAATGCTTCAGCCACCAATGAAGAGAAGTATTTGCTAGTTGAAGAGTGGCAGGAAACAAAAGCAAGCGCGAATTCACAGGAATATAAAAAGGCATACCATTCAAGGGAAATGCAAACATTTGCCATTGTAGGCATGTTGGATAATAGGAACAATGGTATACAAAGATATCGATGTAGTCAAAGACAAAGTCATGAATGGCTTATGTTATTTGCTCAAATTCTGTTTCTAACTGTGAGATTGTTATTTTTTGAAAATTACTCTGTATTTTCTTCCATTGCTGTATTCTTCTGATGGGTCTATCAAGATACAATTATGCCTGTAATAGTATATTCTCTTCCATGTGTTAAAAAACCATACTAATGTCTATACTCTGACAATTAGTATATAACCAATCACAGAAAGTTAAATTAATTTAAAGTCTTTCTATTATAGTTTTCTGTGATAATCAATGGATTTAGACACCACTGGTAGTTTTTTTTTTTTTTCATGAAAATGCACTATTATTGGATGCAAATGTACATTTTAATCAGAGTCCTTTTTTTTCTGCCAATCTCTAAAATTTAGGTAAAATTTCTGCAGGTATAAATCTTCTGATGTATACAATTGTCATAATTATTATAAGGCACCTCTCTTCTTCTTCTTCTTGCTTTTAGAGTAACACTACCTGGTAACGTGCTGTGATCGAGGAAAACAAAGTCTACCAATTTATTTTACCTGTATAATCTATATTTCCTTTTTCACATTTATACATTTCTTTTATTGAGAGAGTTCAAAAATAATAAAAACTATTGATGTTATTTTCTCAGAATTTCAGTATGTATATTTAATATTTATTTTTATTTATTTAAATATTTATATTTAATACATATATTTACTCTAGCAATTATTTTTAGGTTTTATGTCTGATGAAAACCAACATTGATGACAAACTTGTGGGGGAAGCATATTAAAGACAGAAACTAATTATACAATATATATATCATAGACAGAAGATTAGTCTCTGATAGTGACTGAATTATGACCCTAAACAAATTCATATGTGAAGGCTTAACACCCAGTTACTGAAAAGGTAGCTATATTTAGAGATAAGGCCCTTAAAGATAAGATTAATTTGGAATGTGGCCATTATGGTGGCCACTAATTCCACTTTGATCCTTATGAGAAGAGGAGATTAAGACACAACAGAAAACACTGGGGATGTGCAAGCACAGAAAAATAAAACATGGAAGAACAGAGGGAGAAGGTAGCTGTCTGCAAGCTAAGGAGGGGGTCTTCAGGAGAAAGAAACCCTAATTAAACCTTCATCTTGGATTTCTAGCCTCCAGAACTATTAGAAAACACATTTCTGTTGTTAAGCCACCTAGTTTGTGAGATTTTGGTATGGCAGCCAGAGTGACTAATAAAATCTCCCTTGCATGCAAAGTACAACGAATAAAGAAAAAAAAAATTCTTCCAGACTCATTTGAAAAATGAGCAAAAGACATAAAAAAAAACTGCACAGAAAATATACATGTTTTTGAACACAAAAAATCCTTTAACTCAATCAGAATGAAAGTAATGTACATAAAAACCTCAACCAGAGTGTTTTATTTCATCAGATTGGCAAAATCCCCAAACACATGAGAAACAAAAGCTCTTTAACAAAAGTCAACTATTCCCACACAACCATGATGACTCCATACTATGCCTACAAGGCAACCATATGTTTGGGTGCTTCTAGCAGTATAATTTATTCAGACACAACTAGACAGAATATCACCCCTTAACTATCAAAATTGTACAGAACAAGTGACATTTGAAACATATCATCAAGAATACAAGGCCACAGTCCATACTTGGACACTAAGACTTTCTAGGCAGCAAGATTTGTTTTTTTTTTAAAACAAATGTGCACTACTTACTTCACTCACACACATTGCCACTTATTTTTTTCCTGGTATTGTACTTGAAGACCAACGATTTGTCTCATTATTATTTGACTACAAACCTAACCAGCTTTTCAACACTGACTTCAAAAGCATCAGATAGTTTTGACCTTTCCAAGGCCCTGCAGGTAAATCCTCATTAAGACACTTTGCTCACACATCCCCTGGGGCAGGCTCTTGAGAAAGTGTGACCTCAGACTTGGAGATAGGCAGTCAGATCCCTTAGATTTTTCTCAATGGAACTGCCATTTCTCTTTACCCTTACTGCTCACTTCTTTCTCCTTCTTTACTTCTTAAGGGAATAACCAGAAAAGAAGAAAAAGGAATGTCAAAATACCAGTGGATATTCAAAGCCTTTATTTCTCTTTCTGACAAACACATTGGATCTGGCCACAGCTCTCCAGAGTCACATCTGAAGATACCTAAGATACCATATTCCCTCCTCAACTTGCTTTGTATTTTAGGCATGTGGATAATGAACCAAAGGAATAAAGTTGTGTGACAAAATATATCCTAAGCATTTTCATAAATATAAAACTATTTCTATGAAAAGACCATGATATCTTGTGATATTAAAAAATATTACCTTTATATACAAAAAAAATGCCCTTATGCAGAGCATTTATTTTTTAAGTAAGGTAAATGTGAAAATTACTATGAAATGATTTCCTTTCAAAATAGCTTATGGAAATTGAGTGTGGAGCTAGTTACTTAGAGTAGCATGTCTTTTTAGGTTCACGAGGTTATTTAATTGTCTTCATTAAAAATGAAGGAAAATAGGAAAAGATCTATTTTCTACTGTTGTGAACACCTTCATTTAGAAAAGCAATATGCTATAGGCTATTTAAAAATTTATATCTTCTATTTAAATTTTAAAGTACTGTTTTATTTTGAAAATGATGAAAACAAATCCCCTATAAAAAGAGTCAAATTTTCTTAAATTTATTGTACTTCTTTATTAAATATTTTCTTCAGCCGGGCTCGGTGGCGCAGTCTGTAATCCCGCGCCTTGAGAGGCTGAGGTGAGTGGATTGCCCGAGCCCCCGGGTTCGAGACCCGCCTGGGCAGGCGAAACCTCATCTCTACAATAAATCAAAAAAATTAGTCAGGCGTGGTAGCACGCTGTAGTTCCGGCTACTCGGAAGCCTGAGGCGGAAGGATCGCCGGAGCCCAGCAGGTCGAGGCTGCAGTGGCCGGGAGCGGCCACTGCACTCCAGTCTGGGTGACAGAGTGAGACTCCAACTCCAAAAAAAAAAAATTTTTTTTCTTTAAGGTTTTGCAGATAAAAAGTGAGGCCATGGTTTATAAAGATTCTGAGCACCTCAGACTAATGAATCCATGGGTATTTACATACCTAGTGGGGAAAAGTGGAAGAGAAAGTCAGTAAACACACACACACACACACACACACACACCAGTCTTTCAGATGAGGGCTTTAACAGTAAACCAAGGTACACTCATAGAGCTTTCATAACAAATGAGCATATGGTGTGCATTTGACAGAGGGAAATACACATCCTTCAAGGAAGCTCTTAAGTTCTTGGGAATTCAGGAAGAATAGAAGAATGTCTTAAACATGAGAAGACCTTAGAAATTTAGGGAAATGCTCAGTGGTTTAATTTTTGTTAAAATTTGCAACAGAGAGGTTTATGTCTACATTTAGACCTCTGAGTTAAGGTATATTCCTCCACACTGCAACCTGGAGAAAACAGATCTGCGTGCCTTTTAATCCGTGATCACTGTAGTTCAAATTACCTCTTTGAAAGAACTTTTCTTTCTCTGACCAACTAAATGAATTGAAATTGATGTACTTAATTGTTTTCTAAATTGCAATTTTTCTCCCACAGATGTTTTTTATCATTGCTGAGCCCAATGGGCTCTGTCAGTCACACAGGGAGATGAAGTCATGCGGTAATAAAAGAGATGAGGTTGGGAGAGGAAGGGAAATACCATACAGTATATTGTCTAATTGAAAAATGTGCCACATAAATGTTGAACTTGAAATCTCTCCCTCCCCAAGGGCTACTCACAACAAACAATGCACACATCTTCTGCACTGCAAAGATTAGACTTCTCCCCTTTCTCCATTATTAATTCAGGCCAATGCAAGAGTTTCCTTCCTTTGCCTCTCTTGGGGGAAGTCACTCTATTGGAACTGTGATGTAAGGTATAAGATTCCAAAGTGAAAGCTTAAGTGCCAAAGGTAATGGCACGAGGGTTAGAGGGTGAGAATTACAGTGACAGTGATAGCGTTAGGCTGATCTCTAACTTTGCAGAGGGAAGATGAAAACTAGCCAGAATATCCATGGATGTGCCTTGGAAATGGTTGCTAGTGATAATACTACCCCAGATAGAGAGGAGCCTAATGGAAATATGGTACCTGGGGAAATCAGAAAATCTCAGGCTTGCATGCATGTTAATGAAAGCTAGAAGTATAAGTAACATGGAGCAGGAAGGACAGACAGAAGGGCAAGCTGCACGTGTTCTTCATAACAACAGAGATCATGCTACAGATGTAGGACCTATTTCAGCCTCAGAGTTAGGAAGCCAGATAGCTCACACCCCTAAGAAAGTGAAAGACCCCACCCCCCATGCCCCATTTTGAAAGCAGGTGAGAATCGGTTGCAGTACAAAAGCACTGGCCTAGAAATTCCTCTGAGAGATCTTTCTAATTCTCCACCTATTTTTATTTGCACTGCACTTTACCCACTGCATAAAACCAGTCCCATTTTTAAAGATTCTCCGTAGGAAGTGACTTACCATCAATGGGGCTGTAACTCAGAAGCTTCCTTCAGCCCAACTGTCAAGAAGACCTCTCTCTTATATCAGAAAGAAAGGCTCTTTCCTCTTGTCCCACCACCATTGAAAAAGAACACCTGGTCATCAAAGAGGAAACCTAATAAACCACTCATTTTATTTTTTTCTCATTTAATTTAGCTGTGCCTCATATTTAACTAAAACAAACTCCAGAGTCTTCTTCAAGTTCCTTGATTGCACTGGAATCTTAATGAGTCAACCATTGCTTTGAAATATGAGCATTATTGTCCAAGGTTTATAATCCTTTTACTAAATAGTAATTTTCTTTATAGTGATATTCAGGGTAACTAGATTCAAAGTGCTGAGAGAGAGTCACCATATATAATACCAAAGCTTTAGGGAGCGAAAAAAATCACATCCCATTAAGGTTTCATCTAGGCTTTAAAACAGACTTTGGTCTTTCTGTTTCTTAGTGGTGTTCTCTGGATTAAAATACTAATCACCATCATTGTCATCATCATCATCATCATCATCATCATCATCACCACTTTACTCTTCCTCTCACTTTCTCATTTATCCTCTATTTTTTTTCCCCATGCCCCCTTTTCCTTTCTTCCTGTCTTCTTCCTCTTTTTCAGTCTCTTTTGCTTCTTTCTCCCTTTCTTCTTTTGTCCTTCTTTTTCCTCCTTTTTCTTTTGGTGTCTTCCTGTTCCCTTTTTTCCTCTTTCACTTTTTCTTCCCATCCCTCACTTCCTTCTTTTTTTCTGTACAATTTTTTGAATTTTTATTGCCTGCCAACGTTTACTGAAGTTATCCTATGTCATCTCATTTCATCGTGGTAACAGCTCTAGATTACTTTTAGAGGAGAAAATGAAGTATCAGAAAAAAACAAGTAATTTACCCATTCACATGGCTAGAAAATCTGACTCCGGGTTCTTTAACTTCAAAGTCACACTTTTAGCTTCTCTAGGAAAAATGAAAAATATTGGAGGAGGGAGATTGAAAGACTCAAATAAAGTTATAATTAAACTTTAAGTTTATAATTTGAGAGAATAAAATATAATTTTGTACTTCTGAAAGTTTGGGGTTCATTGGGGTAAGACAATTAGAATGCCTATGTAATAAACAGTTTTATAATAGACAAATCTATAAAGAAGAAATAAAATAGGTGTATGTTAGTACTCTGAAGTATATAAAATTATTATTATATAATAATATTAACTAATTATTTATTATATGTATTTATTAGATCTCAAGGATGAATGAATGAATAAATAAATGAATGAATAATGCACATTTGTATTAGTTAGGATCAGCTATCAAGTAACAAAAGACCAAATTACATTAGGATTATGCTTTACTGAAAGCAGTCTGGAGGTAGACTGTTCAGGGCAGTATAGCAGCTCAATGCTGTCATCCAGATCCTCCATTCTTTCTTTGTTATTCTACCATTTTCAGCATGTTGTTTTTTGTTTCCTGGACCTCTACCACATGTCTCCCTTAATCTGCCCAAGATAGCTGTCACAGCTCCTATCTATTTAAATTTAGGAACAGAGGGAAAAAAGTTTTTCCTTGTGAAAATCTCCAATTTTTTAAACTTAAAAAAATGGCTTCTGGAAGCTTTTCCAACCCTGCTCCCTGCACACTTTTTCTTACATTTTGTTAGCTAGGTCTGGGTTGCCTGGCACCTCTAATCACTGAGTGGAATGGGATGGCAAGTGGGGCCACAGAAGAGGTTAAACTTCTTCAAAAATGGGATATCTCTGCTTGCTACCATATTTGGAGCTCAATTAGCAAGTAAAGGGGGAAATGGATGTTGGTTAGCCAATGAACAGTGTTTGCTATACCACCTTAGCCATTTTCACAGGGGAAAGATGTCTCCCTTAATCTTCCTCTACTGAGAGCAAACCTGCATAGGATATTTTGCCTTAAGGAAACAAAGATGGCAAGAAAGCCACCATCCTAAGAGAGATTATATTGGCTTGCCTATTTCTTTCAAACTTCCAGATATTCTGTTAGTATTCTAATCTAAATACCAGGAGAATTTTGAACAGAAAAGTAGAGGGGAATTATTCAAAATTAAAGAACAAGTTTTATTTTTCTGAAAGGGGATATGGACAAGTGAAGGTTTAAGTATGAAAATAAATGTATATGTCGCTGAAGATGGATGAAGCTTTGCATGTGGCATAGCACATGAAGAAACAAAGTTAACTACAGTTATGACAAAGGAGTGATGTAATTAGGGGCTCTAAAAAGGTCTGAAAGATTCATAAGCAGTTTTCTTACTTTTTTTTTTTTTTAAAAAAAAACCAACATGGTGTGTCAACGGCTTTAAGGATAATCCAGTATTCCAGATAACCAGTAATGATGATGATGACACTAATATATAGTGGTTACTACAAGTCAGCCATTGTTCTTAGCAGTTTACATAAGTTATATCATTAAGCTATTGTGTCTGTACTATGAGGTAGAGTCTAGTGTCATTCCACGTTTCAAATGAAGAAATTGTGCAAAGATAGGTTAAGAACTTTTCCAAGTTTATACCACTAGTAAAATGCAGATTGGAAATTTTCCTGTGGTTTCTTACATTCTTCCAATAATGTTATTTGTGCATATCTGAATCATATCAAGAAATCTAATAACATTTCTTTGCTTAAAAATAGATTCAAAAAATTTGAAATTTTACTCTTAAACAAAAGCACTCTTTGGAAATCATTATTGATTTTATCAAGAAGCTGTGTCTTAGTCACAATCACATAATTCAAAATAAATATCAATTGCACTAAGGCTATATAAGTAGGATGTTATAAACCAAAATGCTCTAAACAATTAATCGATTTATTTCACTTGTATTAGAACAATAATTTGAGCTCTTTAGTAATAGCATAAAGGGCTTTTTGACATGTGAGGTGATTGTACTGAGACTGGCAAAACAACTGACTTGATCAAGTGGAGATTTAGCCATTGGCTTATTTCCTATCTACCTCTTCCTTATTAAGATCCTTTTTCAGTTTATAGTCTACTAAGGCCACTGTGATTGCATCTTCAGTTAGCATGGAGCAGTGTAGCTTCACAGGAGGAAGACATAGTCCCTTGTCAATATCTCTTCTGAAAGTCATAGTTTCTTTAACCATTTTCCTTTAAGACATTCAATGGTTAATAAACTTGGTTCAAATTCATAACCATAGCCACATATTTAAAACCTGGCAATCAGCTGGGCTTGGTGGCTCAGCCTGTAATCCCGCGTTTTGGGAGGCTGAGGTGAGTGGATTGCCTGAGCCGGCGGGTTCGAAACCCACCGGGGCAACTTGGCGAGACCTCATCTCTACAATAAATCAAAAATCAGCTGGGTGTTGTGGTGCGCGCCTGTAGTTCCAACTACTTGGAAGACTGAGGCGTAAGGATCACCAGAGCCAGCAGGTCGGGGCTGCAGTGGCCAGGAGCGGCCACTGCACTCCAGTCTGGGTGACAGAGTGAGACTCCAACTCAAAAAAAATGAAAAAATAAAATAAAAAATAAAAATAAAACCTGGCAATCATATGTTTTTCTCTTCATTGACTTGAATCTGTAATTTCATTACATTACTACCAGCTAGAGCCTTCACCAAATCTAGTTCATTTTTAGACATCTTGCCAATTATTAGAATTGTTTGATTGTTAGAATTCTCTAAATGATCAACAATATTTTTGTAATAAAGCAGGCCCTGGCCCGACATCTTCTGATCGGGGAGGTAAAGTTTCCTGAGCAGCAGATACAAAGCTACTGGCTACTGATGATCCATTCTACCCACTGCCATCTTGTCAAGCCCAGAGCTAGAACTCAACCCAGCTATTCTAGCACCAAAGTTCATGTTCCTGACTGCTAGACTTATATTGCCCCTCTAGAGTCTGTTTTCACCACTCTATCAAAGTACTAAAGTTATGGCAGGGCTATAAATTGTAAAAATATAGCTAATAGAAAAGACCAATCAAAACTGTGTTATAGGGTTGAGGAGAAAATGACACACATGGCAATGATAAACTGGAATATTTGGGAAAAGGGATGAGGATCAGTTCTTTTTTGAATGGAAACATGTTGGAGGAGAAGACATGTTGGCTGCTAACCAACAGAGTCCTTAAGCTTTTCCCTCTGAAAATAGAGTGGGTTGATGGGAGCTGCTGTCCTGGCAGGTCTTTTTTTCTTTCTTTCTTGCCATCTCATTGACCCTTCTGGCTTCCATGGACCATGTTAAGCAGTACTAGGCAGCCCCACCAGAGTTTGTTGTCCTTCACTGATATGGATGAAGTACTTTCTGATATTCCAGACATCTACAGTGGATAGAGAATGGGAAGAGAAGAAGGGCCTTCATTTTTGGTGGCATTTCACATCTAAACAGAGATGTAGCCCTCAGTGACCAGCTCTGCCTATCAGGTAATGGATGGCCATTAGGCCATCCATCCAAAGTCTTAGGGCAATACCAGTATACCTCTGAGGCTTAGTTCGTGGTGTAGTAGTTTCTTCTTTTTGTCATATGGCAGGCTAGAAGGTACTTTCAGAACACTGTTTTCATGATCTAGTGGTGAACTCTTATCTTTGGGACAGCAGTCCAACAATCCATAATCCTTAAAGAAATAAGTCGGGAGGTAGTTTCATACATGCAAGTGGAACTGTGAAAATCCAGGACAAGCCTGCAGCATGGTCTAAGCTCCATCTGCATGCAGTCAGATAGTTTTATATATATATATTTTGAGTTAGAGTCTCACTCTGTCACTCAGACTGGAGTGCAGTGGCCACTCCTGGCCGCTGCAGCCTCGATCTGCTGGCCTCCAGCTACCCTTCTGCCTCAGTCTTCCAAGTAGCTGGAACTACAGGCGTGTGCTACTATGCCCGGCTAACTTTTGATTTATTGTAGAGATGAGGTCTCACCAAGTTGCCCAGGCAGGTCTCGAACCTTCTGGCTCAGGCAATCCACTCACCTCGGCCTCCCAAAGCACTGGGATTACAGGCTGAGCCACCGAGCCCAGCTGGATAGCTATATTTTTATAGAATCAGAGACCTATCACATTTAAGGCATTTTAAGGTAATGTATCACATTCAATCTTTCTCTTTACAGATAAGAAAACTGAAGCCAGAGAGATCCAATGATATTCCATGTTAATACAGCTACAACTGGTACATGTCAATATGTAACATACTTTGTTTGACCTTGGATTCAATGTTCTTTCTTATATACCTACCTGGTGTGAATCAATATCATTCTCTAGAAATGGGAAGAATAACTCTAACTGGGACAAGCAGCATGGAGAAGAAACCTTAGAGACTTTGACTAGTGCAGACGGAAGAGCAAACCAGCTTGACTCAGCACTTTGTTTGAAACTGAGGCTTAGTGGATGTTAAATTGCAGGAGCCTCCATCCCAGTGACTCCTACTGAAATCCTCTTTTGGGAAGTAATCTTCTCACCCACATGAAAGTTAAGGAATTCTTTCGTAAGCATTTAAGTACTACCATTAAGGGAACTCAAGAGGTCATTTACCAAAAAGCTTCTTTACCCTTCCCACCAAGAATTCATTGGTCTAATTCAGCAGAGTGGTTTTGGAGAATTGGCTGCCCAGCATGAAGCTACATTCTAAGCTTGACTATTTGCTTTCCATCTTTCTCCGCCTTTTTCTTTACCATTCTTGGGATTTTACTTTGTTCTTTAAATTGAAAATTGTCCTGTAAAGGTCATATAAGTTCTTGTTTTAAAAATGCACCCCCCTCCAAATGTAGCCAGAAGAAAATCATCTGAATTCTTACACCCAGACTTCTAATTCTCTTTTCTGAAGACAACCTCTCATAGTATAGCTCTCCTATACTATGTCTGTTTAAGTATATATTACCACATAGCTGCCTTGTTTTATATACATGGCACCATCTTATTTTCACTGTGTTTAATTCTTGCTTTTTTCAATTTAATTTTCCTTAAGATTATTACCTGTCAGTATGTAGTTTATCTCATTCCTTTTGATTAGCTTTATTTAAATTTTAAAAGATTGCTAAAATACATTTTATCTGTCTTTCTAGTGCCTGTTATGTGGCCAAATCCCAGGAGATGAGTTTAACAGATAAGATCACATGAATTGTCCCAGGAAGGCCTGTTGCTTCCAGATCCATAAATCCAGATGCCCCTCCCAGTCACGAGAGCTTTTTGGGCGAGTGTTTCATAATAAAATTATCTGTCAATTCTGCTTTTCCAATGACCTTCCCAGTCTGACTTAGAGGAGAGGGTTGGTGGAGTCCTGAGAAAGCAGACTTGCCTCGAGTTTGTCTTCTTGGCTGCTGGTGAAGGAGTATTGCACTCCTACTCTGAGATTTCTCTAAGGAGACATGGGGTTTTCCTGGCAGGCCGAGCTCAGGCTACCCAGTGGAATGTCTCTAGTTCTGCAGTTTCATGAGGAGCCAGGAGGCTGAGCTTCTAAGCCAAGGGAAACACTGCTTCAGACTCAAGGCCATGACTTGGCAGAGATCATGGGGCCTGCTGAATTCAGTAGAGGGCTCTCTTTTACCCCTTGCTTACTCAAACCACTTTTTCCCACTAAAGTTAGAGGAGGATGGAGAGACACAAGAATTCTGGTTTATTCACTGACATACAGCAATTTCTTTCCTGGGTGACATGGATTCCAGTCCCATTTTGGTGCAATAGTAAAGGCGAGGGCCTCCTTCCCTATTTTGGAAGGAAGGAGAAGGAAGCCAGAGTTGACTCAGACATCTTATGTCTCAGCAGCAGTTTTGGTCTGTGCTTAGACAAATAAGCTCAAGGAGACCCAAATCCCCTGTTCATTGTGAAAACAGACAGTGCCAGAGTGAAACAGAATTAAATTGTTTCTCTTTCATGGCAGCTGAAGTGTAAAAGCCATTCTATTCCGACCTTGTGGTCAGAATATCCTGACACCTCATAAATTATCCCAAGGGCTCAGGGCTCAGGAGGCTGGGAAGGCGGAAGGTCCGGGCCGCAGTCAGTGGTCTGCAGGCGGCAGCAGGGCCTCCCTCCTGGTCTCCCTGATAGGCCGCCACCAGAGTGTAGGATGTGGAGAAATGTCGTTTCCTCAAAGCCAGGGTTTCTGAATTAGGACAAACATTTCCCCCTCTTTTTATGTTTTTAGACTTCATATGGCCACAGGGACTACTTTCATGAAGAGTTTTTTCCGAAGCAGGAAAAGTACAGCGATAGCTTTCATGTTGGACAGTGCTGCTGAGGTGGTTTTGTCTTAGAAAAAAGAGAAAGGGAAGGGACTAAGAGGAGAGATACACACACAAAATGTGAAGCGCTAGGGAACCAATGAACATGAGGGAAGAGAGAGAAGGTGGAAAGGGGAAGCATGGGTGAGAGGAAGACATGGTCTCTTGATTCAGATACTCTCCCAAGCTCGCTTGCGTGCTCTCTCTCTCTCCCAGCCCCGCTCACACATGCCGTGTGGTTACAAGAAAACAAAAGCGCCTCCTCAACAGAGTGGAACTCTCAGACTTCCCTGCCTCCTGGTGAGTTTCTTTTAGCCCCTACATCTATCTGTGCCTTACACACAGTAGGTGCTCTACAAATGTTTGCTTAGTGGTAAGATCCACAGATTGGTCCCTAGAGAGGAAAACGGATTTATTTTGGGAAATTCCAAGCATGTAAAGCAAAGTCATTTGGAACAAACAGTATTCCTGTAGCCCTGAACCACCACAAGGTCAAACGCATCTGGGTATTTGTGGGTGTGTCTGGACGTATTGTGTGTGGGAGTGTGGGTGGGTGGTCTGGACTGGTGGGTAATAAGTGACAGGAGGGCCCTTGAAAGTATAAAAGGCTCCATAACTACTGTAAAAATAAAACTGGGAACAGCATGCCCAGACCTCCAGCCATGCAGTGACCAAACCTGACCTTGGCAGGGATGAATAATATTGTGGAGATGGATTCAAAAATTATTAGTCAATGTTTTTGGTCCCTATGGGCTTTTTTTTTCCTTTTCTTTTTTTTAAAGAATTGCTGGGTGGGTTTTTGGCAAAGCAAATGACTGCAGCAGCCCGTGGAATTCCAGAGCCCTTCCAAGTTCTTTCTAGACTTTTCTGTATTACTACTTTTTAAATTTCTGGTTCTTGTTTTCTCTAATGGGAAATATCTTTTGGCTCCCCTTTGGACAAAGGATATGCTTTCTCATTGGCCTCCGCTCTTAATTCCTTCCTTTCTTGGAAGTTCTGTCATGAGCCTTCCCCACAGGTGGACAATCCTCCTTCTGATTCCTCTGGCTTGGAGAAACAGAAGAATGGAAGATCCAAGGGAGCAGACAGTTAAAAACCCGTTCATATCAGGCTTCAGAACAGGTTGTGGTATATTATTTCCTGCAGCTGTCTCAGTGCACACACACATACTCATTTAAATGTGTGCTGCATGGTGGTGACGGGAGGCAGAGCTGAAGGAAACATTTGTGGGCTGCAGAGGAAAATCCTGTACTATCCACACCACTGTGGATGCCTGACAATAAGTCAGAATCATCATGTATCTTCATACGTATGTTTGCTAACACAGTATAGCAAGCACTCTGATACGTAATTTAGATTTTTTATTAGAGAAATAGTAATTCACAAGGGTTAATTACACAGCCTTAAACCTAGTGGTAATTTTGAGTTTTCCTCAAAAGTGCATTGATAATAGCCTTGATTACAACATCCCTATTTCCTTTGCACATCATCCTGAGGCTCACCTAACCACCCTTCAAATAATCAGTCTAAGTCTTGCTTTCATACAGCCATCTCCCTCGTGGAATGGCTGTGCACATCTGGATGTATTTATGTTGATTTTATGTATTTTACTTCCCTCCCCTTAGATCTTAATCTCACTGGGGATAGGAATCATTGTAATCTTTATTCTGTATCTCCGACTGCCTGGGATTGTTTTGTGAATCCTATACATAGTCAATAAATGAAGTATGCATTCCATCTCTGAGGAGCATTTTAATGTGAAGTTGGGTTGTTTTACTAACTTCTTCCATATCTTTACTAGTCAGTTCATGTTCAGAATTGCTGATGTAAGCCATGGGATGACACAGTTTGGAAAATAAATACACATCTAAAATTATAGAATACATTCCAAAGTCGAGAGTGCAGTATCTATGGATTTTCCATGGCTTTGTAGGTAGCAAGGTGGCATGTAAGTTGTAGGTATGCATTTCTTTTGATAAGCAGTTATCCATCTTTAATCAAATATGAACTTTCTGTCTGCTTGCTAAATATTTTAAAGTATGTTTCTCTTGAGGTGTTCTCTTTAATTCTTTCTGGACCATTCGATTGGGCCCCTCACTGTCATCATTTCCTAGTTTTGAGTCTGGTCCCACAGTCTCGATAATCACACATGGACAATCAACTAAATAAAATTTCACCAATTTTTGTACAAGCTTCTATGTCTTTGGGTGTCATTAACCAAAACAAACAACTCTACAGTCCAGACTATAGATAATGCAAAATCGTTGCTTCAGGTCATTGCTTCAATCTTCTCTCTGACACCTTTCACTGAATTGCACACTGATTCATTCTTGCTTCAGCTCTTTATCCCCCACTGGGCTATTTGGCTCTGCGGGTCCTAGACACATGGTGAAATGCATTTCTGCAGCTTTCCTCGTCTTCCCTCTGGGCTTCCCGCATGCCTCCTTGGCACACTCTGCACACTCTGCTCCCTCTCTGTATCAATGCCAGCCCATCCCGAGCTCAGTTCTCTCAGGAGACTCCTTTTATTCAGCTGTCTTCATAGAGAGAACTATTGAGTTAGGATGGATTGCCAATTAATTGGCAATGATATATTTTAGAAATAAGTGTTCCTCTTTCTATCTCTTGGAATATAAGGTCTTCATCCTAGGGTTTCAAATTCATTCATACATCCATTAGCCTGAGGGAAAATCATAATTTGCTTCTTAAGGAATTTAACCAGAAAGAGAGGACATAGGCAGCTCTGACATACAAAATAAATTTTGAATAGAACAATAGGTTTGAGAGCCAGTCAGGCATTGTTGAGAAAGTTTTCCCCAAACACCTTCGTTGTTCCCTTTGGCATAGGAACAACTCATCTTAGAGTGCTCACCCTCTGGAAACACTCTTCTAGTTCTTCTGCTTCCACCTCTAAGCCAGCTCCATGTCAGTGGAAGAGTAAGCTGCAGAGGTAGTAAAAGAGAAGCTCACTCTTCTTTTGGCTCCAGGGATTATGAGGTGGAGAAGCTGGGAGAGAGTAAAGCAGAGAAACCATCAGATGTTTTTCTCCCCATTTACCATCAGGTAAATAGTGAGCTCCAAGAAACAGGTTGGGACTAGGGAGGGAGCCGCTTCACAGGCTGCCTTCAACCAAGCTGGGTCATAGTCACACCAACCAGAGAATGCAGAGAGCTCAGGCAGAGGGAGCTCTGAGGTCTATCTTTCCCGGGGCCATGCTTTGTTCCCATGTGCATACGCAGATTCCAGAATGAGCTGGACATCTGATAAGGGGGGTGTCACTCTGTTTGGAGATGAAATGGTTTTGTAGCAGGAGTTATAAGACAGACCCCCTCAAACGAGGGCCTAATAATAGCCACAACCCAACCTCAGAGGGGTCTCTAATGTCAGCAGGAGCTAGGATGAGGCAGAGGGGTCTCTAATGTCAGCAGGAGCTAGGATGAGGATGAGGCAACGGTCACTACCTAGCCCTGCCAAACTCAAGCTAAGACCAACTAGGTGGAAAGTTACACTGACCACAGACCTCAGTTGTTGGATGCCAGGGGAACAAGCAGCACCCTGTTGACAAGGTCCCCCAGAGACAGAGGGAGGGGGCATTGCTCCCGAGAACCCTGACTCTTCCCTTAGATGTCAAGGTCCCACAAGTCATATTCCTCCTCTACATTCATTCATGCAACCCTGTCTTTAAGCAGGGACTGGGAAACTTTCAAAGATTAGAAATTATTAACAAAAAATGTTCAATACCTCTTACTGTTTACATTATTGGATCACACTGAGTTTTTAAGTTTTTTTTTTTTTTTTTTTTTTGAGTTGGAGTCTCACTCAGTCACCCAGACTGGGGTGCAATGGCTGCTCCCGGCCACCGCAGCCTTGACCTGCTGGGCTCCGGCAATCCTTCTGCCTCAGCCTTCCAAGTAGCTGGAACTACAGGCGCGTGCTACCACGCCCAGCTAATTTTTTTGATTTACTGTAGAGATGAAGTCTCGCCAAGTTGCCCAGGCGGGTCTCGAACCCGCGGCTCAGGCAATTCACTCACCTTGGCCTCCCAAAGCACGGGATTACAGGCTGAGCCACCGAGCCCGGCCGAGTTTTTAAGTTTAACTACAGTTTTATAGATTTTTCTCACCTACCTTTGAGAACCAGATTGTTTACTGATGAAACATTAAACCTTACATTTTTTTGCTCTTCTCACTTAGGGTATGTTAGTTAAATTTAGTGACTCTAACCACATGATGGCTAGCAGTAGCTGCATAATTTGCCTTTTCTAGGATATGAATATTTTAATCAGTGATTCTGAGTGGTCCAACTTTGTAAATTGAAGGTCTTAAGTTTGTTTTCTGTTTTTATTTTAGATTCAGAGGATTACATGGACATATTGTGTAGTGGTAGAGATTGGGTCTCAGGTGGCCCATCTCCCAGATAGTAAACATAATACCCAATAGGCAGGACTTAATTTTAAAGATTGGAACAGTGGTAGCCAACAGAACAAATCTGGCTTGCTATTTGTTTTTCACAAAGTTTTATTGCAACACAGCCACGATTATTTGTTTATGTATTGTCTGTAGCAGCTTCTGTGTTATGATGGCAGAGTTGAGTGGTTGCAGTAGAGACCAAATTTGTTGTAAAGCTAGACATGTTTATTATCTGGCTTTTTATAGAATAAGTCTGTCAACCCCTGGCATAGAATAATATAGTTTCATTGAGTATCTTGTCCAGAGGCCTTTTAATGAATTAATTATTCTTATTTTGTTATAACCTTCTTTTCTCAGATGTTGAGTATAGTACCCTTTTTATACAGCTGAGTCCACTGAAGCCTGAGAAGTTAAGTGACATGTCTGAGATCACACCAACAATTGGGAAAGAGACAGAGACAACAAACCATGGAATTTTAAACACGGTGAGAGGCAAACGGGGAAATCCTTACAGCGTTGAATTAGAATGGTCTCATCCTAAATAATGCCTTTGTGCTTGCATGAATATTATTAAACAAGCTTAATAATGAACCCAAGAGGAAAAGAGGAAAATAAAAATCATAAATGAAAATCCCCTTCAAACTCTGATATCACTTGGATTTTACAACAATGGAAATGATTCCGTTCAATTAGTGGCTCTGGGCCCCCAACACACATAAGACCTGCATTTTGGGAAATTTATATGTTCTTGTCATATATTAGATAAATGAATCCCAAGAGACAGTTCGATGTATCATGTTACTTAGTTTAGGGGTTTGGAAAATAACCTTAAAAACGGATTGCTGGAATCCAAAATGAAACTCTAACAACTGGGGGAGGAGGGTGTCTAACTCCAACCTGAAAGGCTGTCAGAGAAACAAGGGCTGTATAACTAAGTGCTGCTTCCCAGCCCCTTGGAGAAATGCTGAGGAACAGAATGTAGAATGGTTGCCACGTTGTTGCCTCTGTTGTTCCTTCCACAGAAGAGTCCTCTCCACGTCATCTTTCATTTTAGTTCTTGACCTCATGATGGCTTTTTACCTCCTGCGATTAGAAGTTGATCCTACCATCATGCAGAATAGGAAGGGCTTTTCAGCTTTCACCTCATGTCACCCCTCTGAGATATCTGATGTTTCTGCCCACACCCTTTTAATACTGTTCTCTCCTCCCTTGGCATGTCTGTTGCCTGCTCATGTGATTCTCCTGTCTTGCTGCCTCTCCTTAGGCTCATCCTGCATCTGTCCTCCACTCTCAAATGCAGACTGTTCCTCAGGGTACCAATCTTTATTCTCTTTTTCATCTCCTTCTATGTATTCGCCTGGGAAGTCTCATTTCTGTTCATGGCTTCAACTACTAGCTAACTGGGCTTGGCTCCCAAATCTGTTTTCAGTTCATATCTCTCTTCTGTACTATAGAATTTATTTCTGTTTCTCTACATAATACCTCTGTTCAGTGTGCTGCAGGTATCTCAAACTCAGAAAGTCAAAAGCTAAACTGTAACCTTTCCTCTATACCCAATACCTCTTCTAATAGTCTAAACATATCACTCATCAGCTCAAGACTCTTCAGTGGCTTTCTGGATACAAGGAATAAAGTTCCTGAATTGCACAGTGCTCTCCATGACCTGGCTCGTGCTAGTCTCCTTGCATGCTTGGCTTCTATTCTCCCGACCCTTGCAGTTCCTTGCTTTCTCTTTACTATTTTTCTGTTTCTTTGCTCTTCTTGGAATTGCTTCCCTTTGTTAGTTCACAGAACATCTACTCAACTTCCAAGATTCAGTCCAAGCACCACTTTCTCTACAGTCACCCAACAAGACACTGGGCACTTGAAAAGGAAGGTCCGAATCATTACTTCCTCATCTTTGCACTTTGGTGCACCCTGGAATTCATCATCCTCACAGAGTAACTATGTGGTGGCAACATAGTTGCCTTTTGGGCAAGGCTCTAGCTGACTGCACAGTCTGTTGTGGAATTTTCCAGATTTCCCACCCATCTGGGATTATCTTGCAAGCCTGTCTTTAATAACTGTGTGCCAAGCGGGTGGTAATTATTGGAGTAATTTAGTCAGGGTGCTGTCAGAGAAAATTCTTCTAGAGAAAACTATGCAATAACTAGAATTGGGATAGTCTTGGTAGGAGCAGAGAATAGCACATTATTCAGCCTTTAGCACGTTACAAAGAGGAAGTATGGCAGTGTTAAAGAGCATACGTCTGAAGTCAGAATGCCTGGATTTCAATTCTGCCTCAGCTATTTACTAGCTTTTTACTAGTTTTGTGACTCTGGGCAAGTTTCTTAGCCTCTCAGTACCTCAGTTTCCTGTAAAATGGAGATGGTGACAATAGTACCATCCAGATAGGATTGTGGTGAGGGATATAAGTGTGTGTGTGTGTGTGTGTATGAATATGTTAGAACAGTGTTCAATATTTAATAAGTACTACCTCTTAACTGTTTTTGGCTTGTTAGATGACTAAGGGAAAAAACAAGTTTCAGAAGCCACTAGAAAAATCATTTTCAACCAGAGGGTTGAGTATTCTCCCTCTTTTACACCAGTAAAAGCAACTACCAAGCTCTCAATTCTCCAATTAAACTGCACACTGAATAACAAGCTTATATATATCTTGTGTTTGTTTAGTCCTTTATACTAGGCAAATAACTTTCACTTACTGTTATAACAGGTAGCTATAAAAACAGAAAAAAATGAACAGGCTTTTGAACATGCAATCCTTTATTTTATGTGCACATACTTTGATGAAGTTCTCCTTAAATCGTTTGAGCAAGCAATTATAGAAACTTCAAACACCATGGAGCCCTGTTAACATAGCCACTGTGTACCTGCATAGACATAATCTCTCTGGCATTTGTTCCCCAGAACAACCAAATCCCAAGAGGTAGCTTGTAGAAGTAGATTTCCCTCTTCAAGAAAACTACCCAAAAAGTAACTCACAAGCTGGATGCCTTCTGACTCCCTGTCTTATATACATTTCATTACTCTTTTAAAAAAACTTTCACTTTATTTTACATGCCTTTTATTAAATGTCAGACTGAACTGAATCAATTTATACCCTACAGATTCTGTCTAGAGGCCCCTAATGCCTTTTTGATAACTTTGTCCAAATTTGAGGAATTCTGTATGTTGATTTTCATATCTTCATTGTTACTGGTTCTGATCCAGAAGCCTAGTGGTGTGAAGGGAGCTAAGGAGAGCCATGAAGAAAACAAGAAGTAGAAAATAGTTTAACAAAGAAAATAGACTTATTACATATTTGCTTTTGTTCCCTAGTCAATGCTTTGTTGAATGGTATCACTTCATCTATCTGCTTCTCTCTTTTTCTAGCATCACCAAGTACTGTGTTCCATGCTAGTATGATATCTTGCCTGAGTTGCTGTGATATCCTCTTAACTGATCTTACTACAGTCATTCTGATAGTCTGTTCTTCAATTTGTTGCCAGAGCTATCTTTTCAAAATACAAATCTGATCATGTCACTCCCTTTGCTTAAATCCCTTCAATGAGTTTTCTTTGGTCTTGAGATAAAATGAAAATTCCTCAACCAGGCCTATAAGGTCCTGCATCATCTAGCTCCATTTACTTAAGGTAGGAATTGCAGGCTATTCAACAATGCCTACATCTCTGGCTCCTGTGATATAGATGGTTTACATTTCCCAGACACCTTTACTGTTAGGGCCTGGTCCATGAAAACCTCTGGTATGCATTATTCATGACCCTACCAGGTGACTGGCACGATGATACTGGTGATGACTTTGCAAGCCAGATGTTGAAGATAACAAAGTAGTATCAGCATGAATCTATGACAGTGGATCCCCTTGGATCTTCCATTACCACCCCTGGCCTACAATTGCCTTGGAATATTATATGAGATAAAAATACATACTTATTGTATTGAGCCTTCATGGGGTCTATGTGTTGCTGCAGATGAGTCTACTGTAACTAACATGTCACATCTGTGTCATCTGCCCACAATACTGCCTATGCCTACCTTCTCCACATCAGCTGACTAAATCTTTTAGTTCCTCACCCTTGCCAGGATCCTTGATCCCATAAGGTCTTTGCATATGCTAGCAACACTTCCACTAACATTTTCTGGTTAAATCTTGTTCAACCTTCTGGTCTTAGCTCAGGTATTACCCCTTTATGGAAGATCTCTCTGAACTCAAGTCTCTCAATTATAGGCTCATTTCTCCATGTACTTCTCCTTCATAGTTCTTGCATAGTCTCAACTCTACAGTTGTCTTTGAGCTTATTTAATATTTTATGCTCTTTGCTAGGATGTAAATTCATGAAGGCAGGAGCAGTGTCTGTTTTTGTTTGTTTAGCATCTACATAGTGCCTTGACATAAAGACAATTGGTAATATTTATAGAATGAATGACTCAAGATTGTCAAGTTATGCCATTAAGAAAAAAATTAAAATACCTTAACTTACAATGTAAGTAATGGTGTGAAAATAGTTTTTGTCAACATGAAATGTTATTTTGTGTTTTTAAGCACTTTTCATAATTGCAGTCGTACTCTAAGATCATAATTTCAGGGAAACACATGACTTTGATGTGCTAACTCTTGATGTGCTAGTCCTATACCCAGCTGCCACCTTTTAGCTGCAGTTTGCTTTCCCTGATAGTTGGTAACCAAATGCAATCTCTGAATTGTTTCTTACTGAAGAAGCTTCTGTTGGAAAAAATTCCAGGAAGTAAAATGTACAAAGAATGAGTTATATTCTGATTGTAATTGAGTGCATGAAGGTAGAAAGAACATGGACTTTGGATGAAGTAGATCTGGGGACTTGCTCTCTAGTTAGGGTTTGTAATTTAAGTATTTCATGCAATATTTTGGACATATTTACTCTAAATAGTTATTTGTTGTTTATCTGAAATTCAAATTTAACTGGCTGTCTTCTATTTTTATCTGCTAAATCTGTCAACCTTAGTTCTACTTCTGCTACTTACCAGACTCTTCACCTTGGATGGGAATTTTGCCTTGAGAGGCCTAAGGAAGACCTGCCATATGAAATGCTTAGCATAGTGTCAGACACTAAGTGCTGACACTTAGTGTTCCCAAAATATTTATTCTTTTTTAGATACACATGTAAATGAGATCATGTAATTTTTGTCTTTCTGTGCCTGGCTTACTTCACTTAACATATTGTCCTCCAGGCTTATCCATATTATCACAAAAAAGTTAAACTCAAAGAAGTAGAGAGTAGAGTGGTGGTTATCAGAGGCTGGTTGTGGGGGGAGTGGCGGGATGCTGGAGAAAGGGGGCATGTTGGTCAAAGGTACAAAGCTTGAATTACATGATAGAAATAGTGGCCTATTGTAAAGCTTGGTGGCTATAGCTAATACTAATGCATTGCATTTTCAAAATTGTAATAAAAGTAGATTATAAATGTTCTTACCATGCAAAAATGATCAGTATGCAAGGTAATGGATATGCTAATTAGCTAGACTCAACCATTCCACAATGAATATATAGATCAAAACATTACATTGGACCTCATAAATATATACAATTATTATTTGTCAATTAAAAATAAATAAAATGAAATAAAAGATTCCAAAGAAAAAGAGTGAAAACACATGCTTTTATGGCAATGATAAATCCCATTACTTATAGTAATAAGAGCTACCATGTATTGTGTGCCTTATTATATGCCAGGTATTGTTCTAAGAAGCCCTTCCATTTATTATTTTATTAATTTCGTCCAATGCTTTTACAAAATAGGATATTATCTCTGCTTTGCAGATGAGACACAGAGTTTGGGTCTCTGCCATGGTCATGCTGCTCACTAGTGGCCCAACCTCAGATCCTGCTGTCTGACTCTGGACTCTGCCCCTTTACCGCCACACCACGGTTTCTGCAGGTGCCAGACAAGACTGGTTCATTACGGATGAGCACTCTTTCCCATTTAACAGGAACACTTTTCCCTCAGACCCTTTGTAACCTTGGGGGCGATGTTGCCGGCCACCTGGTAAATCAACCATCCCTTTGCATCCAGAGCTGATTTTATAGAAATCTAAATACACTTTACTAGATTTACATGTTAAGTCTGAGATAAAAAAAAAAGTTCCGTGCTTGCCTTTTAGTTGAGGCAACCCCTTGGTTTTATAGGCTTGTTTTAGTAAGTAATTATTCTGGTAATGCAAGGCCTCCTTTATTGAGTCATAAATGCATCCTGGACAGCTCGAACAACAAGCAGGCCCCTTCCTTTGAGCCCAGCAGGCTCACACTGTTTGGCAGGGTAAGCTGGCTTGCCTGCCTCTGCAGGTTTCTCTCTTTCTCTGGAAACCTCCTATGAAACCATATGAAGGGGGGAAAGAGGATCAGATAATTGGGATCTTTAAGATGGTTATTATGAAAAATGTTCTGGAACCAATTCAAATACCAATCAGAAACCACATTGTTTGACTAAATCACTTTCAGATGCCATATAAGATACAAAATACAATTATTTCCAGTTTAAAAATATAATGTTCCTTTAAAAAAACACAGTATTTTATTTTATTATTATTTTTTTAAAAGTCTGTCTTGGCTGGAATTCAGGCCCGTCACAGATGATGTACAGACAGGCTTTGTGCCGTTCCCTTTGGATTCGGGGCCTATGGACCTCACTGCAAAGTATTTAAAAAGTTCTTTAAAATGGATGTGACAGCTGTTTTCTTTGTGTATTACAGAAATATACAGAGTTCAGAGGCTCCATGGCTATACTTTGGGCATGTATGTCATTAAAGGAATGAAAAAAATATGATGGCCAAATGCTGTATTAAAATCCCATTAGAAACGCTGGGAGGAATTTATAGCTGTGATCTCTTTTATCTGACAGGCATCAGTTTAGTGAAACAGTCTTCCTTCTTGCCTTCCTCTTTCCTCTCTTTCAGTCCTTTCTCTCCCTCCCTCTCTTCCCACCTCCCCTTCCCTTCTTTCTCCTTCCATCCCCTTCTTCCTTGTTCATCTCCTTCCAGTTCCCTAACTGGTTGCAGAACATCTGGGTGTTGTTTTTAGCACTGGAAAAGCAAATATTATCAGGTTTCTGACAATATTGCTCCTCTTTGCTGTCTCTTGCATCAGACACCTTGAGGGGAGATCATTCATCCCCTTCCCAGGTGGACTTTTCTCTCCAGCTGAGAATTCATTGAATCTGATTGTTTATCTGAGCCTTCATCACTGTGATGAGGAGTAAGGGGGTTAAAACACCGTGTGACCTCAGGAATGATTTCTGTTGTAGCAGTTCCCATATGATCTATTAGGCTCTGAGCATGAATTTTAATGCGCTCAGAACCCTTTCTCTAAGCCTGAGGTCACTGGCTCTCAGAGCAAATCTTCCACAAACTGACATGGAACCTGAGGAATTTACTCTGTCGAGAGTGGTATGGAATTTTGCCTTCAGATCTCTAGGGCATGCTATCGTTCTCTGTGGAACAGGAGGGAAATACCAAACCATCATTTTGTTAAGTATAGAGTTACTTAGGGATGAACGTAGAATAATTCAACTCACAAAGAACTGCTACAAAATCTGACAATAGGAACAATAAGATCCTGGAGATCTTGTCTGGTCTTATTTTGCCACTTACAAGCCACATGAATCAGGGGCAAGTTGCTTTATCTCTCTAGGTTCAGTTCATTTAACTGTAAAAGGACTCTGGCTCTGAAAATCTGTGCTTCTGTGAGACTAACCCAAGGAGGACAGACAGGAAGATAGAAGTAATACTGCGAGATACTGTAGCAAAGAATACACAAGTTTTTTCTCAAATGTTTAGTAGGAAGGAAAAGATAACGAATTCTATACTTCAGGGAACTCATCTAATGTTTTGTATATCTCTCTCTAGCAACCTAAAAGCACGTGAGTGATGCCACTCATCTCTGTATCTTCGCTTTTGTGCTTGTTTGCTGACTGTGGGGAAACAAGTTATACACCTTAGGTCATACACATAATGAGGAAAGAGAAGAAGAAATCTAAAAGACAGATAGAAAGCCAGGTGAGCACACTGTCACAGACATCAAGTCGAGAGAGCATCTTAGGAAGAGCAAGTGGCCGACAGTGTTGAATGCCACAGCCAGGCAAAAATGCTATGGAGAGACTGAGCAAAAAGCTCTGCAAGCTGTGAATGTCAGTGGTCAGTTTATGGAGACTAGATGAGCCCCTCCACTGTCACTTCACCTTGCATCTTTAAGTTCACACACACACACACACACACACACACACACAGGCTTTTATTTCATTTTTAAAAATTGGGGCATTTTATATAAATACCTCTCTATATCTTGCTTTTTTTTTAACTTTTCGAAATGCTATGAAAATTTTCCAGGTTATCTAGAATAGATCTAACTCTCTAACTCAATATTAAAAAAAAAATTAGTTACTTGACAAAAACAATTTATATATATTTAAGGTATACAACATGATAATTTGATATACATATACACTGTGTAATGATCACCATAATCAAATGAAATAACATGCATCACTACCCATAGTTACCGTGTGTGTGTGTGTGTGTGTGTGTGTGTGTGTGTGAGAGAGGGTGGAGTAAGGACACAAAATCTGCTCTCATCAGATTTCAAGTAAACAACCAGGAGGTTAAAGCACTTTACTTGCCTATAATCTTTAGAGAGCAGGAAGACAGCACTTTCACTGAAGGCTGAATAAAAGCAATATTAGCCGGGCTCGGTGGCTCAGCATGTAATCCCACACCTTGGGAGGCTGAGGTGAGTGGAGTGCCTGAGACAGCGGGTTCGAAACCTGCCTGGGCAAGCGAGACCTCATCTCTACAATAAATCAAAAATTGAGCCGGGCGTGGTAGCACACGCCTGTAGTTCCAGCTACTTGGAAGGCTGAGGCGGAAGGATCGCCAGAGCCCAGCAGGTCGAGGCTGCGGTGGCCGGGAGCGGCCACAGCACTCCAGTCTGGGCGACAGTCTGAGACTCCAGTCTGAGACTCCAACTCAAAATAAATAAATAAATAAATAAATAAAAATAAAAATAAAAGAAATATTGAGAAAGTTAATCTTTCACCAAACATTATACAGTAGTAGAAGCATCAGATCTATACTCCGACTTATCTTTTAGTTCACACTCCCTCTAGACTATGTTGTACATTTCTTACTATCATGGGATGGACTAACTAGAGAGCAGAATGGTCTAGGAGCTGGGAGTACTTCAGGGCCCAGAAGGTAGATCGAGACAGGCTTACTTCCCACAGCACCCCAGATGTCCTGCTTCCCACTCCAGGCTTACTTCCCACTACATCAGTGAATTAAATACAGGAAGAACTACTTGATAGTAAAGAGTTACTTGGAAAAATACTAGAAGATTAGAGTCAGTAGTCAGTGAGAAATGGGGAATGTGAACATTTGACTATCACTATGTTCAAATGACTGTCTCAGCAGAATGTTCTTTATTTATGAAAAGGATGGGCGTGAGTAAAGCTGTTATGATGGGATTAAACACTAACTTCAAATTAGAGACGAACTCCAAAACACGGAATGAAAATATTTTTAGGCAGTACCATTTAGATAATTTGGCATCAGATTGGAGGAATAACAAAATGCATTCTGAGAAAAAAAAAAATTGGAACTACTCAAAGGGTGAGGAAATCCTGAGTTTGGGTTTCTACAGAAAAAATTGTGCCAGGAAAATTAGATTTCTTTTTTTGGAAAATAAACTATAATACTAGTGAGGAAAGGAAGTAGAGTGGATGTTATTTATTAGAGTTTTTATAGACTATTTGGTTCAGAACTTGCAAAATTGTATGTTTAATTTAGTTTGAGAATTAGTTCCAATTGGCATAGTTTTAAAAATGTGGCAAAGGCTGCCTGTAGAAGAACCAAGAAAGGAAGAAGGCAAGGTGTTAAAGTTTGGGAAGAATATGCTTTACATCTCTTTCCTAGAAATATTTTCATTGCTTCTCTGAATGAATAATAAAATTGAACATTAATGAAATTGGCATTTAAATCCTTTGAGAGTGTTAGTGAACACTAAAAAATGGCAGAATTAAGAGATGAAATTATTTCTCTTCTTTTTCTGGATTCCATGAAGTATCAGAGGGAAAAATTTATTTATTCATTCAAACCTGAATTTTTCCATGATCACATTGGTACCATAAGAAATGCAACAATAGCCGGGTGTGGTAGCGCGCGCCTGTAGTTCCAGCTACTTGGAAGGCTGAGGTGGAAGCATCGCCGGAGCCCAGCAGGTCGAGGCTGCGGTGGCCGGGAGCAGCCACTGTACTCCAGTCTGGGCGAGAGAGTGAGACTCCAACTCAAAAAAAAACAACAACAAAACAACAAAAAAGAAATGCAACAATATGTATAAAATAGCTATTATTTAAATTTTTGTCATCTTAATTTTCTTATCCATAAGGTGAAGACTATGATAACTAATTCTGGGGGTTATTGTAAGCATTAAGTGATAACTTATATAAAACAGTACAGTGCTTAGCTTATAGTAATGATGTTAATAACAAACATTATTGAGCACTTACCACATGCTAGGTACTCTGTTATTTTTTGTATACATCAATATATCTGATGCTCGCAATAATCTTATGATGCATGTAGTCATCATCTTAGTTCCATTTTATGGATAAAAAGGATGGGCATGAGTAAAGCTGTTATGATGGGATTAAACACTAACTTCAAATTAGAGAAACTGTAGTTTAGAGAATTTGCGTAACTTGCCTGATCTTGTATATAGTATAACTGAGGTTTGAACCCTGACAATCTGAATCCATTCTCATACCTGGGAACTATTATAGTTATTGCTACAAGCCTGAGCTGAAATTGCAGCAAAAGGAATTTAAATTTAGACATAAAGTTCTTAACTATGGGAGATTATGAAAAAATGGAATTGAAGTTTTTAAAATATGAAAATACATAGATATTTTTTAGTATATCCCAGATGTCAGCTGGGGTCCTACTATCTGTCCCTTGGAGACTTAGGTCAATTTGATTTAAAATTTCAGTTTGGTACTGATGCAAGTTCAGAGCTATCACTACAATTTTTGCAAATTCTTTCTCAAGTTTTCTCTGTCTTCTTGCCTTGGATCCATCCTGTGTTATCCAGACATAAATCTGCTTTCCCCAAATATGCCATGAGTTTAATGAACATCTGAGAAGTTATGGGAGAAGTCACATCACACACAGTACTGCTAACTTCCTGGCTTTCTCTTCATTCTTCCTTATTTACACAAGAGCAAATATGCTCAGCAAACATGCTAATGCTAATCATCTAGTAAACTGTGAAGTCAAGACTCCAGGCCAGATGCTGTAGGCAGAGAGTTGATCACGCTAGTGCAAGTGAGGAGACAAACCTCTTCTTCATCCATCTAGCTGTTCTTCTTAAGTCCTGCATTTTCTCTCCATTGACGAAAGAAAAAACAGGAATTATCAAAGCTTACATAAGTCAATCCTCCAGGTAAATTCTTCTTGAAAGGCTAAGAGGCCAAAATAAGAAACAGCAAGATTACATTAACAGCTAGAAATGTTCCTAAAGCATTACTTGTAAGGACTACGCAAAGGAATTCTTTGCCATCTGATTTCCACTTGGTTTGGGCCAAAGGGAAATCCTGACAGGGGACTGGAAAGAGCAAAGGGAATGAGGTCAGGCTGTTTACTGCCTTAACCTCTTTTTTGGACACTAAGTGATCATTAACTTGAGGCCAGAAGCCTAGTCAATTCCAAGGAGAAAATCAGCAGGAAGAGGGATCTTTGCAATGCCACATGTCAGTGTAGCCAACTAAATAAATTGCTTCCCTAAACATTGAGATATGTACTTTTTTTTTAAAAAAAAAATTGTGTTGAAAGGAGTCTTAGAATCTATCTTCTTTATAAGGAAAATGTCTTCACAGTAGTCCCCCTTGCTTGTAGGCAGTCTGAGCATGAATTGTTCTGAGAGAGCTGGTTCCAATTCAGAGGCTGTATCTGCTAATTCAATAAAAGGAAGACTTATAGTGGTTAAATTATTTGTTCATCAATGCAATCGATCATTTACATATGATTATTGACTAGTATCAGGCTCTGTGGTAGGCACTGAGGATACAGCAGTGAACAACAACTCCCCACTCCCATGGTGCTTACATTTTAGTGGAAGCAAAATAACCCCTGTAATATGCTAACAAGAAAAATAAAATAGGGTGAAAGGACAAAGGTTTATTCAGGAAGTGCTCTGAGACAGGTGGCATTTGAATGAAAAAGTGTCTTAGGCAGAGGGAACAGCCAATTCAAAGGCTTTGAGACTAAAGTGTGCTTGGTATGTTTCAGAGCAGAAGTCAGCATGGCTGGAGCTGATTGAGGCAGAAATAGTTAAAAAATGAGATCAGAGGAATAAATTTACTTTTCTTTTCTAGCAAAGTTGCATAATTTTACTTTTTCTACTGGATTGTTATGAGGATTTAGTTTGTGGACATTGTTTATAAATTGACTAATAGGATGTTTCTCACATAGTAAGTACTGATGTTATGGTTGTGGGGTAGGATCATCACATAAATTATTTATACATTTCTCTGGACTCCCATCCCATCCTTGCACTAGGCCCAGCAAAAATTCATATCATTAAAAAAGACCAAGAAATGTTTTAAGTCATAGCCTGATTTCTAATCAAGTGAATTTTCTTGGCTTGGTTGGAGGTAAATTTCTTTAGCTGAAAATTAGTCTCCAGTTTTTATTATTTATTCCATTTTGATTTGTGTGACCAGGCATCCTTCTCTAATCTTCCATTATTTCTCTGAACCCATGTTTTGAACAGAGCAGTCTAACTCACCATAATATAAAGAACTCTTAAAGAATTTTAAGGAAGTTTTTCACTTATAGAAAGTAATAAAAGTATTAATTTCCTTTTCAGATTATTTAAATGGATCATAAAACTGCCTCATTTGCTGAGTTTACATTTCCTTGTGTCCCAAATAACCAAGAGAGTGTGTAGGGTCTAGGGTACTAAAGCGTTTATGCACACCGGTGGTCTGAAAAATTTAATGTCTCTTCCTGGAGTGATTAATTTAAAGCAGGGCAAGACTGGCTCTACATTATTATTTCATCTTAAGTGCATCTGGAAATCCAGAGAGTGAGCCATTGTTCAACTCTGCTGAAGAACTTTTTCTTTAAGTGCACATTCATAATTCTTACCTATTACTAGAGAGATTCCTTCATTACTCCTAACACCCAGGAGTCAAAGTCCCTGATAGCCTTTTGAGCAGGAGACAGGAGGTGGCAGAATCTATTGATGAGGTGTGAGCTTAGGGTGCAGGGTAAGTAGGGTTTAGTGAGGCATAAAGCTTCTACACTCCTAGGAATTAAGAAACACAACTGATAACTTATTTAGAATGAGGAAAGAAATCCCAAGAAATAACTTAAAAAATCAACCAGCCCTAGAGACATTACAAAATCAAGAAAAATAGCACAATATTTTAAATAAATTAACTGTCTGACTTATCACCATGCTTTCTTCCTGCACTTTTGATTGCACACCCTCTGACAGCCTTTTCATATGAGAAGATTTTGTAATATGTTCTGCAGAGTGAATAGAAAGATATTGTAATCTTTCCCTGAGCATAGTTGAAATTTACTTTTTATTTTTCATAGTTCAGGTGAATACAACTGTGGCTTACACAGCCACACTTGTTGTTTTTAGTTCTGCTTCCAATTTGTGCTCTGCAAGTGCAGGAATTGTGATAATTCTAGTATTCTATTTGCCACAAATTCCTTTAATTGGGAAAAGATAATTATGACATATAAGGGAAGACCCCCCCTCAAAAAAACCAGAATTTAGTTATTAAAAATTGTGTATTCTTACTTGTTTAAACTTCGGTCACCTTCAAAGTACTCTGTCTGGTGCAATACATCTATTGAGACACTTTTTCTACTATTCAGAACAGTTTTTGAACTTGCCAATTTTGATGGTTTTTTGTGCTTCTAACATTTTTTTGTTTCACTTTTTCCACATCAACAAAACTTTTCCCTTTGAGGACTTTTTAAATCAGGGAAACAAAAAAAAAAAAAAAATCACTTAGGTTGAGATCTGGTGAATAGGACTGGTGGGGTATGGAGATCATGTCATTTTTGGTCAAAACTGCTGAACACTCACTGTGGTATGAGCAGGTGCATTGTCATAGTGGAAGAACCAGTCACCTGTTTGCCACAACTCAGGATATTTCTTCTGCAAATCATGATGCAACCTTCTCAAAATTTCCAGATAAAAACTTTGGCTGGCTGTTTGATCTGGAGGAAACATTTCTGAGTGTACTACAAGGGACCCACCCTCCAAAAGATAATTCAATTTTTTGGAGTGGTTCCCCCTCATATTTATATTTGTATATGCTACATTTTATTCCTATCAGATGCAAACTCCCATCTTGACTAGAATCTATGAAAAGCAAATATTGATGAGAGACAAAAAGTGCATGCAACTGATGACTTGAAGAATTGTCTTCAGACTGGCTTCTGGTTTTATCTATTTCACACTACCTTTGGCATTCATTTCCTGTGTTCTCCCAGCACCAGGGCAATTGACCTGTTCACACTGCAATATGATCTCCAACCCTGCTTTGTGTAATGAACTGAAAAGAAAGCACAGGTAGCACTAGGAGTCCTGGGATGTTATTTCTACACCAACATGACTAGCAACAAGTTCATATACATAGAAATGACTGCAGACACCATCATCATATACCACTAGCTCTAACAGAAGGGGAAGAACATGCGAGAGAAAGTCAGAATGAAAAGAAGCAGTGGTCTAAACAGACTGTGGTTAGGATATGTTACTTTTGCAAATTTTACAAAAACCAGCAACTATAACTTTCTAGAGCCTTGGATGGAAGCCATGTAGCTGGACAGTTACCTAGAAGTTTAAGTGTCATTAACTTCACTGTGACTCTTCCTTCAAGGTGAAATATAAGAAAAGGGTTTGACTCCCTCACACCATCTTTATAAGAGTACTAGAGAAGAGCTATTCCACTCAAAACTCATTCTTCACTGAAATCTAGTGGGTAATACTGCCAATTAGCTAATGAAATCAGATGTTGTTTATAACGTTGTTTCAGTGGTTTGTTTAGAACATTCAGTAAGTGGCACTTCCAATGTGATTTTTTAGGGAGTGTTGAATGTCTGAGTTAAAATAATACTAGAGAGACTGAACTTGTGCTTGATCAGCATTTCAAAGGCAGAAAGCAAGACAGAGACCATCTTGGAAAAAACATTCCATGAGATTATCCAAGAAAACTTCCCTCATCTCATCAGAGATGCCATCATCCAAACACAAGAGATTCAGAGAACCCCTGCAAGGCATCAGATGAGAAGACCAACTCCTAGACACATAGTGATTCACTTACACAAAGTAGGTATAAAAGAAAAAATCCTAAAGGTAGCAAGAGAGAAAAATCAGACTACCTACTTCCCCTACCAGGGAAGACCAATTAGAATAGCAGCAGACTTTTATCTTCAGAAACTCTACAGACTAGAAGAGACTGGAGTCAAATCTTCAAAGTTATCAAGGATAAACAATTCAAACCAAGAATTCCTACCCAGCAAAGCTATGCTTCATCAGTGATGGAGAAGTAAAATCCTTCCCAGACGTTCAAGCCCTAAGAGTTTATGCTGCCTCCAGACCAACTCTATGGGAGATGCTTAAGAAGGTATTAAGCACAGAATAAAGAAAAAAAATGATCACACTTCTCCCAAGAATGCAGGGAAACAGAGAATCAACACAGCATGCATCACAACTACAAAGTTAAAAACACACATATTTATCAACCCCCAAATCAAAAGAAAACCAATAAAAACTAAACAACCAAAAGCAACAAAACAAAGAACTTGATAAGAGCCACATGACAAGGATAAGTTCTCACATCTCAATAATCAGCCCAAATGTCAATGGACTAAATGCACCACTGAAAAGACAGAATAGAAAACTGGATTAAAAAAATATGACTCAACAATTTGCTGCCTCTAGGGAACACATCTCAACACAGGACTCTTGCAAACTCAAAGTTAGAGAATGGAAAACAAATTTTCAGGTGAAGAGAACACAAAAGAAGAAAGGAGTTGTGATCTTAATATCAGACAAAACAACCTTTAAACTATCAAAAAATTTAAAAGATACAAAAGGACACTACATAATTATAAAGGGTTCAATCTAACAACAAGAAATATCCATCCTAAACATATATGTTTTCAAAACAGGAGCACCAGATTTTGTAAAACAGCCACTAAGTAAACTAAAAAAAGATACTGACTCCTACACTATCATAGCTGAGGACTTAAATACAGCACTAACAACCCTAGATAGATCATTGAGGCAAAGAAATCAACAAGGAGATCCAGAACCTTAACTTGACACTTGATCAAATGGACTTATAGATACCCACAGAACACTTCACCTAACAACCATGTAATATGCATTTTACTCATCATTTCATGGAACATACTCCAAGATTTACCATCCTTGGTCATAAATCAAGCATAAACAAATTTCATAAGATTGAAATACTGCCATGTACCTTCTCAGACTACAGTGGAATAAAAACAACTATCAACACGAAATTTCCCCCAAACCCACAAAGACATGGACACTAAACTGCATGATGCTGAGCAACTCCTAGGTCAACACAGAAATCAAAAAAGAAATTAAAAGATTTCTAGAAACAAATGGAAATAGGGCACATCTTACCAAGACTTCTAGGATGCCATGAAATCAGTGCTAAGAGGGGAATTCATATGCCTATGAACATACATGAAGAAAATTGAACGATCACAAATTAACAGCCTAACAAATTGCCTAAAGGAACTGTAAAGGCAAGACCACAAAAACCCTAACTTCAGCAGAATCCAGATCACCAAAGTAAAAGCCCAAATACAGGACATAGAAGACAAAAATATCATAGAAAAAAGCAACAAAACAAAAAGCTGGTTCTTTGAAAGGATAAGCAAGACTGAAGAACTCCTAGCCAGACTGACCAAGGAAAAGCCCAAATAAACACAATCAGAAACACAAAAGAGCAAGTCACAACTGACCTTGAAGAAATACAAAAGATTATCAGAGATTTCTATGCACACCTGTATGGAAACAAACTTGATAATGTAAATGAAATGGAGGACTTTGTGATATCACACAATCTCCCAAGGTTGAAGCAAGAAGAAATTGAGACCCTAAATAGACCAATAACAACCCAGGAACTTAAATCCATCATAAGAAAACTACCTACAAAAAAAAAAAAAAAAAAAAAAAAAGCCCTGGACCAGATGATTTTCAACTGAATTCTACAAAACATACAAGGAGGAGCTGATACAAATCTTATTGAAAGTATTCCAGGCAATCAAGAAAGACAGAATTCTCCCCAAATCATTTTATGAAACTAACACCACATTGATACTGAAACTGGGTAAAAATCCAACAAAGAAAGAGAACTATAGGCCAATATCACTGATGAACATAGACGCAAAAAGTCTCAACAAGATTCTAGCAAATCAGATTCAACAACACATCTCAAAAATCATCCACCATGACCAAGCAGGCTTTATCCCTGGGATGCAGGGATGGTTCAACATCTGCAAAATCATAAATGTAATTAAATACACCAACAGTTGTAAAAACAAGAACAACATGATTGTATCATTAGACACAGAAAAAGCTTTTGATAAAATCCATCATCCCTTCTTGATAAAAACCCTTGAATACTTAGACATAGAAGGATTATACATCAAAATAGTAAAAGCCATCTACAATAAACCCACAGTCAACATACTGCTAAACAGACAGAAATTTGAAGCATTTCCCCTGAAAACCTGAACAAGACAAGGCTGCCCAATCTCACACCTCTTGTTAAACATAGTGTTGGAAGTCCTAGCTAGAGCAAACAGTCAAGAGAGAGAAATTCGAGGAATTCAAATAGGAAAAGAGGAAGTTAAATTGTCCCTCTTTGCTGATGATTGATCCTGTGCCTTTAAAAAGTGGGCAAAAGACATGAATAGGCATTTCTCAAAAGAAAAGATTGGGCAACCAACAGACACATAAAAAAGTGCTCAGCCTCACTAATCATCAGAGAAATGCAAATCAAAATCACATTGAGATACCACCTAACCCCAGTAAGAATGGCCATCATCAATAAAACAAACAACAAACATGCTGGTGAGGATATGGAGAGAAAGGAATGCTTCTACACTGCTGGTAGGAATGCAAACTAGTGCATCCTATTTGGAAA
>CAUYQG010135812.1:0-23248 GCA_963574415.1 Tarsius wallacei
GGAGAGGACCAGGGATGGGGTCCTGGTGTTGGATCATCTGTCTGCTGCACTCTGACATCCCCGCAGAGGCAGAGGAGGTGCCTGGGCTGAAATGCCAGGTCACTGAGCTGCATGATGTGCTGCTGAAGGACGTGGGTGATCGCATCCGTGCTGACGGCCGGTCAGTGCTCTGGGCCAGGCGTGGGCTAGTTGGGGGTTTGGGCAGACAGCGGTGACCTGGAGGCTGCCTCCAGGTGGCCTCTTGTCATCGACCCTTCGGGCCAGGCAGCCACATTCCTGCGCTACCAGGACACGAATTATGTGGACACGGTGAACCCAGAGCACCTGAGGCCAGAAAGGATGCGGCTGGCTCTGCTGGGGGCTCTCAGGTGAGGCAGGCTGGGCGCCGACTCGCAGGTGAGGTAAGCTGGGCACTGCCCCAGCCCCGCCTCAGCCCTTACTGCCCCTCGTCTCCTGCACAGGTACGGGAAGCCACTGGTGTTCGACCTGCACGAGGTGGACCTGTTTCCAGCTGTGCAGCGGCAGCTGGAGGCGGTGCAGCCTGGCCTGGTGCAGGCACTGCTGAGCCGCGGCCTGCTGGAGCAGGAGAGGTACCTGTCGCTGCTGCGGCCCACCGATGGGCCGGAGTACAGCCCCACACAATTCCAGGAGGCTCGCCTGGAGCACTTTCGCCTCTTCTTCGTCACTAAGGTTCCGTGGCCACCGGCCGAGCAGCTGCAGGTGCTGCTCCCAGTGCGTGTACAGCTACCCAGCACGAGCCTCTAGCACTGCCCCAATAAAGCTTGGGCCCAGGGAACTGCCTCTGTGACCGTGCTCATGTCCCTGCCATGGGCCTGCGGTGCCAAGAGGAGGGGCTGTGTGCACGAGTCCCCATCCCTAGCCAGAGGACATTGGTTTGCATGTCTTCTGGGGGACCTGCTGAGAGACATGCAGGTCAACCATCCCTCCCTACCACAGACGCGTGGGCAGTGAGGCATGATGGCAAACGGGAAAGGGAGGACAGGGTGGGGTGGGTAGACCCTGGCCCCAGCCTTGGAGGGCAGGAAGTGACCGTATTATTGGCGAGTGGGTGGACAAATAGACGGGCAGTAAAATGTAGTCAACTTTATTCTCCTTAAACCACAAAATAGAGTCTTTGGTTGTACAAACATCACTAGTTACAGTCTCGCCAAGAGGTCTTGGCTGGGGGTGGGGGCAGTTAGTCAGAGGCCAGAACTCCTGAAGGGTCTCTTTAAAATGCTAACACCCAGATTAAAAGATTCAGGGCAAGGGTGATGTTGGAGCTGGCAGGGCCCCCGCCCCAAGTCAGGGGCGGAGGCACCCTGCCCCTCTAGGAGGGAACAGGTCCCAGGCCACGGCGCCCTGGCCTCACAGGGCGGCGGCTGCTGCACAGCGTCATGTCTTCGGGGCCTACGGCGCTAGGTGAGGGCCTGCCCAGAAGCACCAGGGCCACCTCTCCATCCTCCTCCTGTGGGCCTGGCAGGTGGGGGGCAGGGAAGCAGTGAGCTGAGGGCGGCTGGTCTCCTGGGAGCTCACCCCCTGCCCTGCCCTGCCCCAACTCACCAGGGCTGGGAGATGGTTCCAGGGACCTCAGCTCCTCAGCAAAGTCCGGCGACTGTGATGGGGAGAGGGCTGGTCAGGGCCGGTGCCAGACCTGCCCAAAACCACCCACACAAATGTGACTGGCTCCCTAGCCCTGAGGCCCATAGAGCCTACTAGGGTTGGGATAGAGCCGGGCTGAGGGAAGGAGGCAGGCGGGAAGGCCCTACACCCGAGGGCAAGAATGGGGGGAGAGCAGAGAGCAGGAGGCACTGCGGGAGTGGACAGAGGCAGGGTGGCAGGCGCGTGCAGAGGGCCCAAGGGCCGCGGATACCTGGATGTCATAGACAGGTCTGGAAGAAGGCAGGGCTGCAAATGCCCTGTAGTCAAACTTCTTTCCAGACAAGGGCTTGAAAGGACAGCGTGAGGGGGAGAGGCAGAGAGAGTGAGAGGAGGAGATGAGGGCCATGGGGGCAGGGGAAGCTGGATACCCTCCCCCGTGCCTCGGGGGCTGAGGGGAGGGCCACAGCCTTGGGCTCCTCACCAGGCGTCCCGGGGAGGTGCTGATCAGGGGGCCGAGGTCTGAGGGGACAAGAAGCAGGCATTGGAGGAGACCCATGCGGCACGCTGAGTCCCCCATCTCCCTCTGGACACACAGACCTTCCACTGGTGTGGGCGATGGGGTGGGTGCAGGAGAAGGGGCCTCGGCCAGCCGCTCCAGGGGCCCACGCTTGCTCCGCCCATCCTGGGACTTGCTGAGGACCATCTGTGCTCGGAGGGCATCCTGCTCCAAGGATTTCATCCTGTGGAGACCAGCAGGCAAGTGACCCAGGGCAGGTGGCCAGAGATCAGTGCAGGGCAGGCCAATGTTCATGGGAGGGCCTCACCTGGCCGCCCTCCACAGTGCCCGCTTTTCGGCCTCCAAGGCCCGACGCTCGGCAGGGGACAAGGCCCGTTCCGGCACCGGCAGCTCTGGGCTCTGCATGCGTAGTCGTTCCTGGTGGCGTCGCTCAGCTTTGGCTGTCCGCACTGGGGCGCCACCTCCCAGGGGTGGAGGGGACGCTGGGCTGTGCCTGGGAAGGAACAGGATGCACTGTTGGGGAGGGCACACAGCTGGGGTAGGGATGGGGGCGAGGGATGCCAGGCAGGCACTCACCCTCCAGCAGGGCTCGGGCTGGTCCAAGGCGGCTCTTCCTCCTGCTCTTCCTCCTCTTCTGGGGCCTCCCCATCCAGGGCGAGCCTCGCATCGGCCCCTGCCTCCTCTCGCAGCATCTGTGCTCTCTTCTGCTGCAGCTTGCGGGCTTACGGGAGGGCAGGGCAGGGCAGGTCAGACTGGATCAGCTTGCACTCGGTCCCCACCAAATGGCCCCCCCTTGCCCTCTCACCTTCCTCCTCCTGCATCTTCCGCAGGTCATCAGCACCCACCAGGGACACACGCTTTGGGGGGCCCTCGGTCTGGGGCACCCGCACCTCCAGCTCAAAGTACTTCTGCCTCTCACGGAAGGACAACTGCTCTGGGGAGGCTGCGGGTCCAGGCATTGGGGGCTAGGAGGAGCAGACCCTGAGATCCCACAGCACCAGGCCTTTTGGGGCACCTGCCCCACCAGGCATGCAGCAGGGAATGGTGCGGCCCCCCATATACCTGGGTTGGAGCATCCTCTGGAGGGTGTGTAGTGGGCACGGCAGCGAAGGCCCTGTAGGCCTGCTTCACGTTGGTGGGCAGCTCATCCGGGGAGGGTGGGGAGGGTGGCTGGGGGGGCGGGGCTTGAGTAAGCTGTGCTGGGGCAGCTGTCAGGGCTACAGCCATGCCCACACAACCACCTGCTGTCCCCACTGCCTGCCTCTGCCCCGCACCCACCATCCTGCTGGGGAGGGAGGCTCACCACCCCCACCCATGGGACAGGACACTCACGGAGTGGGGACCACCTCTGCCCCTGGGGGCCGGGGAACCCCTTGGCCAGGCCTGAGCCAATGGCTGGATCACCCCCGGTTTTGTCTGCAAAGGGCAGGGTAGAAGGCCAGAGGAGAGCAGGATCAGGGGTACAGGTGAGTGATGGAGGAAGGAGGCAGGGAGAGAGAGAAAGAAAGAGAGAGATGGAGCCCAGGTGGGCTGCCTGGGGCTGACACTCATTCTGCCTGTGAGGGGCAGAGCTGGGAGCTGGGCTCCATGTGGGCACTGCCACCCTCCCCCACCATGTGTGATGAGAAAGGGATGCTCATGGGGGTAGCAGGGGTACCCATGCAAGACTAGGGGTGTCAAGGACCCACAGACAAGAGGAAGGGCAGCAGTGAGGCAGACAGGCCCTTGGGAGGACTGCGCCTGGTACACTGGTCAGGTCTCAGGAGGCTTGGGCCCTCCAGGATCTGGCCAGGAAGGTGTCCATAGGCTGTCCTCACACAGAATCTCCCATTAGCAGAGGGGAGACCAGAGTCAGCTCCAAATTTGATGGGGCAGTGGGGAGGGAGTCCCTGGCTCCTGACACCCATCTCCCTGGGGGAGGGGACCCTGAATAAAATGCCCTTCTGTCCTCACGCATGGGATGCCTGGGACTTGAAGCACCCACCTGCTGGCCATTGGGGGAGCAGGGAGCCTCAATCATCTTCCCTCCAGCTGTCCCAGACAGTACCTGGAGAAGCAGGCAGTGGGAGGGGTTAGGGCAGGCAGGGCTGTGGCCCCTAAGCCAGAGGGACTGGGGGCCCAGACACTTGCCTCGAGGGCACAGAAGTGACTCCTCAGTTCCCCAACACCACGGCCCAGGGGACGTCCCTAGACAGACTTGGTTGACCACTTGGCCAGAACAGAGTCCCTAAAAGGCAAAGGCCTGGAGTTCACCCAACTCTACCACTACCCCGGCACCCTGGTGTGGTGGGGGCGGGGAAGGTGGGAGGCCTGGGGCTGAGACCTAGGCTGAGCAGCCAGGTATCTGTCCCTGACAGTGGGCTGAACTAAACTTTGCAGGGGGAGACAGAGATGGCAGACCACGAGGAAAAAGCAGTGAGGGCTCAGAGGGAGGTGATGGGGAGCTCATCCCCTGCAATGCCTGGCCCTCAGGGCTCTGAGCGCGGCCCCTGCCTGCTGCTCAGGATCCCCAGCCCCCACTGCCCTCTCGTGTGCTCCAGATATGCTTGAGCCAGGGAGGCCTCTGACCCCTGCCAGCCACCCCTGGAGCTGTATCCCTTCTTGATCAGAGAATTCTAGGTACCCCTCTCCTGAGGGCTTCTTTCTTGGGGCTGTCCAATGGCCAGAGGAGGGAGGGTCGGTACCCAAAAGCCCGAGTGGGCTCTCTCAGCCACAGGCTCCACCTGGCCCCTTACAGCCGCCCTGCAGAGCCTACTCCTCAACCACTCATATTCTTGTGGGGTCTCCCAGCAGCTGCTGACTGGGTATACCCTCTGGGAGGATTATTTATATCTCTTGGGGGAGGAATAAGGACTGCATATCCTTCTTGCCTATCCCCAGGCCCATAACTTTCCTGGTATCCATGCCTAGCCCAGACCCCCAGCACTCGCCACCCCCCCCAGCACAGCTGTTACTGCTGGGCATGTCCCCCTGCCATCCCCTGGTCTCCTATGACTCCTCCAACTGCGCCAGCCCATCCCCCCTACAGCAGATCATGCATGCTCAATACCACCAGTAGCCCTGATGGCTCCAGTAGCCTCCATCTGCCTCTGCCCCCAACCCATGCTTTCTGGGGCCAGGCAGCCAATCTCTACACCCAGTCTGCTCGGTGACTAGAGGGCAAGGAAGAGGTGGGGGCCAAAGCTAAGGGCCTTCAAAGATGTCAGGTCCCACTCCGTCGAAGGACCTGCCCTCTCTCCCTCTCATCCTTAGGGGGAGGGGCATGGGGGGGGTTGATGGGGTACCAGAATTAAAGGGGAAAAGACATGTGCCAGGTTAGGAGGCAGAGCTCCAGTGGGGTAGCCTGCAGACCCAGACACAGCTTTCTCCAATCTCAGCCCCTGCCCCCATCCCAAAGGTTCTCTCCATGATGGCCTTGGCATTCATCCTGGGGTGGGCAGATGAACAGGACAGAAGCTGGGTAGACGGTGCAACTATATACACACCAGACACTGACCCTTTGCATACTGCCAGCGCTGGGCACCGCAGCCAGGGCACGGTAGTCCAGCTTCAGGGGCTCCAAACTCCGACCCTAGGGAGCAGAGTGGACAGCACAAGCAAGGGCTGACTATGGCCAGCAGGGAGCAGTGCTGTGGGCAATGTCTGGCCAGCTGGAAGGTATGGACACTGCGAGGGGTTTGGCCAATAGTGGCCACGAGGATGGGAGGCCTGGGACACGGCCGCCTACTACCTCATAGGCTGTGTCCATCCTTGTAAGTGTCCCAATGGGAGGGGGCAGCTCAGAGTCAGGGGCTCCTGTGGGGGCAGGAACAACACTCACCGAGGCCTCCATGGCCTCAGGCCCCCAATGCGGGGTCTGTCCAGGCAGCTCCTTCTCCTGCAAGCAGAGTGGACATGAGTCAGGAACCAACAGCCTCAGGATCCCTGGCTCTGGGGCTGCCAGCCGTAGGCAGTTCTGACCTTGCCTGGGCCCTCGGGGCTCAGTTCCCGGTCGATGGAAGAGATGCTTTCTAGGCTGTTCCGGTGGCCGATGCCTGCCGCAAAGGGGTTGGCAATGATACCTGGGGACACCTGAAAGGAGAGGAGTGGGTTGAAGATGGTCTTCAGCCACAAGGTCCTGCCCTCCTGGGGCAGGCTGGAGCCTCAGTCCAGAATAAGCCAGTGACATACAGTGGACACAGGGCACATGCTGCTGGATGGGTGGGCTGACCACACAGCTTGAGGTGGCCTCTGGAAGCACTCTGCTGAGCCACCCAGGACACTGCATCACTGTCCGCAGCCCAGTCTCCATCAGGGACGCCAGCTCGTAGGGCTACTGTGGACACAGGTCATATCTGCACATGGCAGGACTAGGGCAGCGCAGAGCAAGCTGACTGTGTAGTCACCCCAAGGAAGACCCGACAGCCTGTGAGATGGGAGAAGGGAGTATGCGGTGGGCAATGCATCCGGTGGCACAGAATGGCCCTCACAGATGGACAGGCTGCTTCTAGAATCTGCAGTGACTGCTGAGGGAAGATCTGAGACAAGGGACACACTGCAAGATAAAATGCAACTAGTTCTGAATTTAAAAGAGCTAAATCATCTGTAAAAACAAAAACCCAGTGATTGGGAGGGGAGAGGGGAGTCTAGAAAGGCAAGCCATCTGGTCTGGGCACAAGGTGCACCTGGATCATGAGCATCAAGGGTAAACACAGGCAGACGGAAACTGGGGACTGGCTCACTTCCAACCCCACAAGGGACACAGGGACTGGCTTAACCTCCACCAACAACAAGTACCAGGAGAAGAGGAGATGGCAGCACACTGGGAAGAGAGACGCCCACAGTCACCCTCACTACAAATAGGATCCCCTACTAAAGAAAGATGTTGTCGGTGTGGGTTGAAACAAACCCAGCTGTACACTGTTGTTTAAAAACTCAATTGAAATGATAAGAGAAAGGGTAGACAAAGAGCTGCTCAGGCAAGAGAAGATGGGATGCAAGGTTTAAAGTGTCAAGCAGGCAGAGAGGGACACTGTTACAACACAAGGTGCCATTTACAAAGATAAATGATCGCAAGTTATCAGCACTAAACAAGTGAGCAGCTACATAGAGAAAACAAAGACTACTAGAAATATGAGGGCTTGATAAAAACAATTATAATGGGAGTCTTTATGTATGCCTCTTTCAGATTCCACAGAACCAGTAGAACAACAACAAACATGGTATATTCTCAACTTCTGGAATAACTTAGTCAAAAAGCCACTGGGCAGGCCTGAGAGAGGGAAAGGCCTGGTGGGGTGTGAAGGAAGGTCACACAGAGGGAATGAGTGGAAGGACCAGCAGCAAGGACAAAGAATATGGAAAACACAGACATGTGCGTTGATTGAGAAAGCCAGATAAACTCATGCTTTCCTACAGTTCCAGAAATAATCAGAAACGATTTGCATGTTCCCTAGCTCTGGTCACTGAGAGGTCCTGGGATGAGGACACCCTGACAGAACCATGCAAACCCAGTGCCTGGACCTTGGCTTCTAAGTATCACTCTTCACTAAAAGGAACCAGCACTCCTTGGAGAAATGGTTGATTCCAGGGCTGAGCAGGGAAAGTATGAGATAAGCCCAGAACATCCTGGGGTGCAGAAAGTGAGGAAGTGCTCAAAAATAAAAATGACCCAGAACCAGCCTGAAACCTGTTCCATGGACCAAGATTGGGACAATTTGAACATCAAAATATATTACAATGGTAATAAACTATCAACTATGAAATAAAACTGAAACCTGTGAGTCCACATGAATAAGTAGATGATACATAAGCTGGGGGGAGGGAAGCTTGTCTACCAGCAGAAGGTCAACTGATAAATGTAGGAGTGATGGGTTAAGACATCATCAGCACCACCACAGGGCTCCTTCAGGAGCCACCAAGGTCTGAAGGTCACAGGCAGAGGTTGGATGAGGAATGGGATGTTTGTACACGCAAAGCATTTCCCACAAATACTTATTCATTTCAAAATGGAAGGAGTAACTTTGCAGTGGGAAAAACTGGCTGACACCGCCCTGCAGATCATCTGTAGTGGGACAAACTACCATGCCGTGGGCCCTGATTGGAGGCCCAAGAGACACAGTATTGCATCTGTGATGATCTTGGCAAAGATGCACACACTGAAACTCGCTGTAAGTGAACATTAGATAGAAAGCTACCTCAGCAGCCATCTTTGGAAGTTTCCAGGGCACCAGCTTGTTACTCTAAAAACTGACCAATAAAAGAATCAAGCATCTATCATGTCTTTACTGTATACAAGGGGAGACTGAAAAAAATATATATAAAGAATTCTCTTTTGGAGGGCAGGCCTCTTGTAGTACACTTGGAATTTGTTCCTCTGGATCAAATGGTCAACCAAAGTTTTTATCTGGAAGTTTTGAGAAAGTTGCATCATGATTTGCAGAAGAAACATTCCGAATTGTGGTAAACAGGTAACTGGTTCTTCTACCATGACAACACACCTGCCCACACCCTGCTAAGTGTTCAGCAGTTTTTGACCAAAAACGGCATGACCCCCATGCCCCACCCTCTAATCACCCGATCTTACCCCAGCAACTTTTTTTTTAATTTCTCTGGATGAAAAAAGTTCTCAAAGGGAAACATTTTGTTGATGTGGAAGAGGTGAAACAAAAAATGGCAGAAGCACTAAAAGGCATCAAAATTGATGAGTTCAAAAACAATTGTGATGAGTGGAAAAAGTATCTCGATAGGTGTACTGCATCAAACGGAGAGTACTTTGAAGGTATCTGCAGTTTAAACATGTAAGAATAAATATACAATTTTTTATAAATCAATTCTGGATTTTTTTGGGTGCCCCCTCGTAAAACTCACATCAGGATTAAAAAAAAAAAAAAACCAAACTAATAATCTCTTCTTTACAGATGAATCTGTTGAAAAAATTAAAAAGGGATGATAGGGTTCTTCCTTAGAGCACAAATAAGAAAATGCTTAAAGGAAAGGTGGTCTTTTTTTTTAGAGTTTTATGTTGTTATAGGGGAAAGGTCTTAATATTCAAAGGCTAGCTGTGACAAGGCCATTAAAAGAATATGAAACTGGTCAGTGTGATTAGGAGAAAAAAGAAGACACAAACAATAGGACCAAGAAAGAGAAGATAAATATAGAAGAAAAGTAACAGAAGGGAGAACATTCTCTTCTTTATACCAAACACATGAAAATCAAAGGGAAAAGTTCTCTTGGAAAGCACACATTAGCCCAGGTTTGCTGAGGGGTCTTGGTGCTGATGGTGATGAGGTGGGCGTATGCTGTACTGTATGCTTTACTGAATCCTTGCAATAGCCCTGAGAAGCTGGCACTGCTATCATTCCACTGACTAGATGAGGAGACTGGGGGGTACAGAAGTCAAATACCTGCCTAAGGCCCTACAGCAAGTGAAGGCCCAGATTTATAAAAACTGTGCAGGCAGGCCGGGCACGGTGGCTTAGCCTGTAATCCCAGCACTTTGGGAAGCTGAGGTGAGTGGATTGCTTGAGCCCGAGGGTTCGAGACCAGCCTGGGCAACTTGGTGAGGTCTCATCTCGACAATAAATCAAAAGAATAAGCTGGGTATGGTAGCATGTGCCTGTAGTTACAGCTACTTGGAAAGCTGAGGTGGAAGGCTTGCCTAAGCCCAGCAGGTCGAGGCTGTGGTGGCCGTGAGCGTGCCACTGCACTCCAGCCTGGGTGACAGCATGAGACTCCAACTCAAAACAACAACAACAACAACAACAAAAACTGTGCAGGCACCCTAAAAATACAGCCCTAGAAGGCAAAACAGATCAGTTCTGACACTCACTCTAGTCACTTTTCCCAAATGCTGGGGGAAGTAAAGACAGCCAGCCAGCTCATAAGCTAACCCAAAGACTGCTTCACAGAAGGAAAAGGAAGTTACAGAATCCATTTGGCAAATTCTGATGCTAGCAGGTTAACACAGGTGAGTAAAGAAAAATGGGGTGAGGGTAAAGAGTCATGAGCACCCCTACCCTGGACAGTTCAGAAACACAGACGGCCCTGTGGGAAAGAGGGCCCAGCTGTGCCAGGTCCTCTAATTTTTTGTGTGAGAAGCCAACAATCTAGATATCACCATGAAGAGTCCTGATGTTAAGTGCCAGCTCCTCTTTCAAGCACCAAGTCTGCTGATGGAACCTCCATGGGCAGAACCAACTCCACTCAGTGGATAAGAGGAGTTTTAAAAAGTTCAATACTCACTTCAGATAATATTTCTTATAGATTATAAATAGAGACAGTACCTTGAATTTAAAGAAAGCTATAAAAGAAACTACAGCAAACATCACATTACAAGATGAAGTCCCTTAAAGGTGAGTACAAGTCAAGGCCTGTGGCCACTGCTGCTTCCTACAGCACTAAGGCCCACTAAGGTGATTCACAGGAGGGGCCTGACAGAAGAAGATAGATCACTGCTATCTCCATGGACAGCAGGGTTTCTGCTAGGACATGAAACAAAGTCAACTGATTAGGATTCATTAGAATAAATAAATAAATAAGAGCAACTAGGAATGTACTTGAGGAAAACTAAAGACAATCCCAACCAATTTTTCTTATGGAACTTGGCAGGTATATTTGGAAGAGAAAAAACATGACAATAAAAACTTTTCAAAAGAAGAAAAAAGAGTACCTGACCAATTAGGATTAAGTATTAAACCACACTATAAAGTGATGGTAATTTAAAACACTATGGCATTGGCCCAGGAGTGACTCACAGCTCACTGGGACCAAGTCCAGAAACAAACAGAGCATATGGGAATTGTACACACAAGTCACATTTCCCCCCCCCCAAATCAGTGGGAAAATGACTGATTATTCAATAAATACTGTCAGGACAACAACATATCCAATCACTTGGAAAACAATTCCAGGCAGACTACAGAGCTACATGTTTTTTAAAAAATTATAAAAGTACTAGAAGAAAACATAGGACAATGTTTTTATAGTCTTACAACAGGGAAGGTTTTCCTAAGCAAAAACCAGAATCCAGAAGTCATAAAGAAAAAGGTTAAAAGATTTAATCCATAAAACATTAAGATTTTTTTAACTCAAAAGATACCCCCTCCTTTTTTTTTTTTGAGTCAGAGTCTCACTGTGTTGCCCAGACTGGAATGCAATGGCATGCTCATGGCCATCCCAGTGTCAACCTGCTGGGCTCAGGTGATCCTTCTGCCTCAGCCTTCCAAGTAGCCGGAACTACAGGCACGCGCTGCCATGCCCGGCTAATTTTTTTGATATATTGTAGAGATGAGGTCTCACCAAGTTGCCCAGGCTGGTCTCGAACCCATGAGCTCACGCAATCGTCTCACCTCGGCCTCCCAAAGTGCTGGGATTACAAGCTTGAGCCATCATATCTGGCCAAGACACCCCTTTTTAAAGGAAAAGGTAAGTGACAGATGGAGAAAAACACACCCATCCCTATATAGCAAAAGATGGCACCTAGGCCCCACTCGATGGAAGACCATTGCCTGCAATATGAAAGAGCAACTCCGAGTCCTGAGATGAAAGGCAAACTCAACAGGTATTCCAAGAGGAAAATGGATGTAGAAAGCAGGTGGGAGTGATGGGTACAAGGGGAGCTCAAAGATGGGTTCTTGGCTCCCCTGCCTGTTGCCTAGGGAGCCCCTGGCCTGCCAGATATGGCAGAAGCAATGTCTGCACCCTCTCAACACCAGGGAGGATAGATATGAAAACGGTGCTGGCTCTATGACAGGGTCAGTTGCCAGCCAGTGTGTGACATTTAACACCTTTTGATTCTGACCCTTTCCTGCAGAAACTCGTCCTACACAGACATGGCTCACAGGCATGCTCACTGGGAATGTCTGAGCAGCGATGTGGGTGTGGGTGCAGACCACACAGGCTCTCTGCACTTGTGGGGAGGGACCACCAAACACAGCAAGGACAACCAGTAACACAACAGCACGAGGCCAGACAGCAGCGTGAAGTGGAAACAAACCTGGCTACAATCATGGGCCTACCAGCCCCTATTCTTCTGGATGCTTGAGCCCTTCCCCAAGGTATTCTTTCTCTCTGAGTAAAAAGCTTAAAATAAACACATGTTTTGGATAAAGTATCTTTAGATATACATTTTAATTTTTAATTTTTATTTTTTTTGAGTTGGAGTCTCACTCTGTCGTTCAGAGTGGAGTGCAGTGGCCGCTCCCAGCCACCGCAGTTTTGACCTGCTGGGCTCCGGCAATCTTTCCGCCTCAGCCTTCCAAGTAGCCGGAACTACAGGCGCGCGCTACCGTGCCCGGCTAATTTTTTGATTTATTGTAGAGAAGAGGTCTTGCCAAGTTGCCCAGGTGGGTCTTGAACCCGTGGGCTCAGGCAATCCAAGATATACGTTTTAAATAAGCAAATAAAAGGTAAAGTTCTCTCCAGGGACCAGATAGTTTAGGACTTAAGTCCTAAAAGAAATTCCTCCCTAGAAACCACCATGACTCCTTTGGGACAGCAGGGGATATAGGCCCCAAGCAGCCTAGGGAGCAGTGCCAGTCTCTAGTCCCATGTCCAGCCACGGAGCAAAAAACACAAATGCGAACTTGTTTCACACTAGGGTAGTCCCACACTGGCAGTGTGGGTCAGGGTGCCCTATCTGTGATTGTCAGCCATGGCTTGTCTTTCTGACTGGCATCTGACAATAAGTCATCATACCAAAAGAGAGAGCCAAAAAAGGGGCTGCCCCATCTCAGAGGTTGTCACAGAATAGAAGCTGAGCATGTGCTACTGGGGAGTAGTAATGCAAGTATAACCCGGGGAAATGGGCAGTCACTGCAGGTGAAAAGCCCTTAGAGGCCTGTTTGGGCCTGCAGACAGTGCCCTAGGGACAGCAGGTGGGCGAACATAGGTGAGAGATAGGGAGGCCTCTGAGAGAGCTGAGGCTTGTCCAGAATCCAGGCCAGGCCGGGAGGGAGGATGGCTGGGACCCCATCCTGTGCCCCCATTCTTGGGTCTTGGCTTCTGCTGCTCGAGGGTCAAGAGGGAAGGAGATCTTGGGGAGGAAGCTCTCTCCTGAGGGGTCACCAGAGGGGTGCCCTGGGATTAAGCAGGGCCCAGGGACAAGCTGGGAAAAGCAGGATGCCACCCTGGCAAGTCCTGAGAGGCCTCTGCCTGGCTGGTAGGCTCCAGGCAAGGTCCAGAGTCCTATCTGTCCCAGCCTAGTAGGACACTCTCTACAGGCGTTGCCCACCTGGAGGCTAGTGGCTCAACCTCTTTTTTTATAGCCAGACCATGCCAGGCCCCAGACACACCCCATCTGTTCACATGCCTCATTCTACCTGGACTAGAGCTCACAAGAACAGGTTGTTGGTGGGAGGGAGGCATGGAACCAGGTGCCATGGTGGGAGGGAGGCTGCCTCCCTCCCACTATGGCAGACTCAAAAGTCAAGTACTTCCTAGGCTCTAAAACAAGAAAGATCTGCCACCCTGGCCTGCATGGAGCCAGTTCATCCTGACACCTGGGGTTGTGGTGGGGGCAGGACCTGGTCCCCGGGGCAGGGTACTGACCTCCAGGGCTATAGTGGCACTAGTGTCGAAGCCATCGCAGACGAGCACGGTGAGGGTGTCACCCACACTACGAAGCAGCTGCACGGCTTCCCCATGCGTCAGGCCCAGCAGACTCTGCTGGTTCACCTCCAGCAACCGCAGCCCCACACGCAGCCGGCCATCACGCCCGGCTGCCCCTGTGGGGCTCACCTGCAGGGAGACCAGTGTGAGAGAGACCTGACTGTGGGAGAGACCCGGGGGCGGGGGGGGGATCAGAAGCTTGGAGCTGGCCCTCACCTTGGAGATAAAGATACCCTCATCCGTGGGGTCACAGGGGTTCCCCGCGTGGCCTTTAGCACCCCCGCGGATGCTAATGCCCAGCTTCTCCCCAGGAGCCTTCTGGATGCAGAGCTCTCGCATGCCCGGAGGTGGTGGGTCTCTCCTCACAAGCAGGGACAGCTCCAGGCAAGGCCGGAGCAGGGCACTGACTGCCTCTTGGTGTGTGGCCTCCCTTACGTCCTGCCCATTCACTGCCAGGATGCGGTCTCCAACCCGCAGGCCGCTGCGAGCAGCCAGGCCCCGTGGGAGCACCTGTTGGAGGAGGGCAGCGTCTCCAACATTGTGGCTGGGGCCGCAATGGCCCATGCCCAGGCACTCAGGATAGGTCCTCCTTACACAGAGCCACCCAGGTAGACCCACCCTACCTTGGAGATGAACACACCAGGTTCCTGGATACCAAACGGGTGGCTGGAGTGGTCAGAGCCTCCGACAATGCTGAGTCCCAATGGGCCCCCAGCTCTCGGCAGGCGGACCTCCTGGGGACAAGAGACAGGCCTTGGTCAGGGTAGGGAAGCGACTCAAGAGGATAAAACGGTTGTTGATGAGCTCCTCAGAGAGGGCAGCCAGGTCCTCAGGGATGGGAGCAGGGGTACCCCAGTAAGTCCAAGTTGGGGGGCGTCCCTGCTGGCCACTGCAGGGTTCTGCTGCCCAGGCAGACATGCAGTGTCAGGGTCCACAGGGGACCACACCAAGGAGTCTATGGAGAAAAACCCCCAGTCTTGGGGGCCCCAAGTGGAAAGGGCATACATACTGGCATTCCGACCCAGAGGGGACTACAGGACCATAAGGGGGAAGTCCTGGGAGGGACAGTGCCCCACACCTGGAGCTGGGTGAATGCCTGGGTGGGGGCAGGTATCTCACCTCCACTGGGTATGGCCCCTCCAAGGCAGCGGCCAGAAGACTGGGGGCCAGCCGTGGCAGCCCAGGCTCTCCGGGGATGGCAGTGGTTACAGTGGTGGTGATGGTGGCAGTGGTGGCAGGTGGGGAGGAATGTGGTGGAGGGCTCGAGGGAAGAGGCCCCCCAGCCTCCCGCTCTAGCAGCAGGGCAATGGTGGGGGAAGCAGCAGTCAGCAGGGAGACAGCGTGGTCATGTCTGGCCTCAGTCACATCTACTCCGTTGATCTGTTAAGAGTGCACCTGAGTCAGAAAGACAGACCCAAGAGCTGGACAGGACAGAAGGCCCAGGACAGCCCCACCAACCCCCACTCACCGAGAGGACGCGGTCGCCAACCTGCAGTGTGCCTGCTCGGTGGGCAGCACCCCCTTCAGCGATCCGAGAGATGAAGATGCCCTGCAGAGGAGAGGGGGAAAGAGCCAAAGCCACTGGTGAGGCCAGAGACCATGGATGTTGTGGGGGGTGGCTCATGCTCTCAGCTCTGAGCAACCCTTCCGTGTGCCCTGAGCCCCAGTCCTACCGTGTCACCAGCCCGGTAAGGCGTGGAGCCTTTTCCACCAGCAATGCTAAAGCCCAGCCCCTTCTCGCTGCGCACCAGACAGGCCACATGACGCTGCCATAGGGGTCCAGGGGTCTCTGGCTGGAGTAGGGGCAGGCGCAGGCCCCCTCCGCGCCGCTCCCGGGGACTGTAGTCATCCTCAGGTCGCAGAGGTGTGATAGTGACAGCATTCTCAGGCTCCACCATTCGTTCCCGCCATACTCGCATCTGCACGGTGGCACCTGCCCCCCGAAGTGCCTCCACAGCCTCGTGGTGCTCAGCATCCTGCAAGGCCACACCATTCACCTGAGGGCAGTAGGGGACAGAGAATACAACACACATCAAGACCCAGCTGTCATCACTCTGAGAGTCAAGCGCTGGGAGCCAAGGCACAGAGTGAGAAGACTGGTCCCAAACTCTGGACAACACCCTGGCCCTCCATGGGGCTGGCCCCTCCCCTGCCAGGCCTCCAGAAACACTGTATATACAGCCCCAGAACCAGGACACAGTTGCCCAGGGAAGGCAGGTGGATGCCCCTGCAGTCAGTCTGCATGTGTCCGCACTCCTGGATACCTCCTGTCCCATCTGAGCAGTCCAACAGTTGAGATTATCAGGTTACTGACCCAGGCCCCCAGCCCCAACCATTGGGGGACAAGATTTCCTATGCAAAGGTGGGACGAGAGCTAAGGCAGGGAATGCACATGCAGCATCAGCCACCCTGGTTAGCGACCTCCTGGCTGGCGTCCCCAGGGCCCTCACCTGTCCTCACTCACATCCCCCACAGAAAAGGCACATGAGCCTTCTCATGAGCTCCCTGATGCACCTCCCCAGGCTGGATGGCCAGGTGCCCAGGTGGAGGCTCCAGGGTTCCCACATAGGGACCAAACCCCTACCAGAAATGCCAGAGGTCTGACACCTTCCTGGTCAGTCCCAGGAGTGCACTCTCCTGGAGAGGCCCCTGTGCTTATACAGTCAGTACCCTGCCCCACTGGGTTTCCCACTCAGACAGGATCTCCCCTGGGGCTGACAGCTAGGCCTCCTGACTTAAGGGCTCCATGACCTCACCTATATGTTTTAAAGTCCTCTAACTGTGGCTCTCGAAGAAGGCTGGGGGCCCCCACTTCCTGAGGGAAGACAGCCAAGCACCCCAACAGCTGGGAGTGTGCAGCTCTGAGGGCACAGCCACCATTGAGTGGCCGAGAGATCCCTGACTCACCTCGAGGAGCTTGTCACCCACTCGGACTCCAGCCCGGGCCGCAGGGCCTTCCTCAGACACTCGAGAGATGAATATTCCCTGGAGACAAATAGGAGCTAACCCACAAGAGTTCTGACAGAAGCCAGGGAGAGCAGACCACAGTTCTGTCCCCTAGAAGCCTGCAATGCCTGTGGAAGGCCCAGAAGCCCCCAAGCAGAACCACTTCCAGCAGTTCCCAGCTCTGGGCTGTTCTCTGAGGAGGCCACAAAGAACCACAAGAGCGTAGGAAGGGGAATAGTGGGCTTGGAGAGTGGGCAGTGCGGTTCAGCTCAGGCCACTGTGGGGTCCTGAGTGCCAGAGGACTGGAAGATACAGGTCGTCCCCAGAAGGGGCTTTTAACCCCAAACCTGGCAGAGAACTGGCAAGAGCTGGGAGGACTGCCAAGGAAGAGAACAGACCTGGGGGCCCTACAGGTGCTCTCAGACTTCAAAATCCCACAAAAATGTGCTCACGGGCCGGCCAGTTTTTCTGACAGTCAGTGCTTTGGGCCCAACCCCTGCATCCAAGAATATGTGTTCTGAAGGAAAAGAGCCCAAGTACAAGTGAAGCAACCAGAAAACAGTCAGCTGGGAGACAAAGCAGGCTGGCGTGTGGCAGGAGGGCAGGCCCTGCAGCAGCATGGACCTGGTAACCTACGGGCAGTGCTCACCTCATCGTCCCCCTTGTAGGGGGTGGAGCCCTTGCCCCCTGCGATGCTGATGCCCAGGCCCCCTGTCTGCCGCATGATGGTGAGGGTCAGCTGGAAACAGAACAGACAGGAGGTGTCCAAAAGGGGCTGTGAGGGGTGGGGACTGCTGTGTGCTCAGTAGGAGAGGCTGGAGCATAGGCAGCCATCCCCAGCTTTTCCCTGGGCCACTGTGCTGGGTCTTGTGCCACTGACCAGTCAGCACAGACAGCACAGGGGCCAGCTGGATAGAGACCTCGAGACCCCAGTGAGAGGGCACTGCTATGACAGAGCATGGATGGTCCAGGGCTTGCCTGCCTCTAGATGACTAAGGCCTGAGGCCCCACCGCCTGCTCTCCAGAGGGTGAGGACTGACTCTGCTTCTGCACATGTGGTGGCCTCGAGGCTCACAGAGCTGCTAAGGAGAAAATGGGAGATGACCCAGGATCTCCACTCACCCCTGCCAAGACCAGCCGCCCCAGGGCAGGAGGTGCTGCCTCTGCCAGAGGCCAGCAGGCCCCGTGGGATTGTGTCAGCCCCAGGACCCCAGCTCTATGGTGGCTGCTGGGAGCTCTTCTGGCAGGGGGTCTGTGTTCAAGCAATGAGGGGTAGGAGGAGGTGAGAGCCTGCAGCCCAGGAAGCAAGGTCAGCAGCAGTCCCAGGGGACCAGAGTGAGCGGCAGCGAGCAGTACAGACCTCTTCCTCCTCAATGCGAGCAGGCTCTATCAGCAGGTTATTGGCCTGGTCAAACGACACCCCCTGTTAGGACAGGACCAGCGAGGCATGCAGGTTAGCCACCGCCAGGGACCACCACCGCCACCTCACCCAGTCCCTGCCAGGAGCAGAAAGAACAGAAGGAAGACCACACCAAGCTCCCTTGGCCCTCCTCACCAAGGCCTAGAGGCAAAAGTGATATGGCACACATAGGGACAGGAAGGGCTTGGCCAGGGGGAGATCCTGAACAGAGCTGAGCCCAGCACTGGCTATCCCCGCTTTGACCTTCCAGGACCCCTGAGCTGTCACATGTCATCAGCCCATGCTCAGAATAGGGGTGCTCTGGCGAGCAGGAAGAGTGGAGCCCCTGGGCAGCCTGGGGAAGCCAGGCTTTTCCCTGGCATCTGAGTGTGCCCAGTGAACACGTAGGACCCTTTGTAACCTGTCAAGAGCAGGCTGAGGGCCAGAGAGGGGCACACTGGTATCCCATGGATCTGCTTGGAGGCTCAGGAGGGCCTAATGAGGGAGAAAAGTCAGGCAGGCCAGCAGAAGGGTGGCCGTCAGATCCCAGATGGTACCCCAAGGCCAGCTGCAGGGACTCAGGCCTGGAGTGAGTGCCTGACACAGGGAGGATCCAGGGAGAGTCAGTGGCTCTCAGGGGAGGAGATGATCCTGCCCTGGGCCCACTGGACAAACAGATGGGCCAGGAGGAGCAGGGGACACACACGCTTGGCTTCTGTGAGCCCCGTGTCTACTGCCAAGTCAGGTAAACACAGGCCCACAGGACTGCCGTGAACATGGACCTGGGACCCAGATGAGGTGCACAGGGTGATGATGATGCCAACTGTGGAGCACACACATCTACCATCTCCTTCAAGTGAACAGGTGCCAGGAGGCTGAGGCCTGATCCGTGGGGCTCGGTCAGCCAGCAGGGCTGGGTTGGCCTCTACACTGCTTCCTGCCATGACTCTGGGTGCCCCAAAAGGGCCAGGGAAGCCTGGGTCAGGAAAGGTTGTGGCTGAGACCCACCTTAACAGAGGGCACGGAAGCCACGGCCTCCTCTTTGTCCTCTTCCTCGGTGGTGGCCTCTCCTTCTTCTTCAGCCCTGTCTTCTTTCTCTTCTTCCTCAGCCCTGTTTTCCTCCTCCTCTTCCTCCTGGGCCCGAGGAGCCCAGGGCGCATGGGGGCCGTTGTGCCAGCCCCCAGGTGCCACAGGGCCCTCCCCATCTGGTTGCATCCCCTGCAGCAGGGCCACAACTGCCTCGGGCTGGGGAAGCTTGGAGATCTTGAAGTGCTTCTTGTAGTGGGGTGTATCCTTACGGATGAGTCGCTGCCGCCCACCTGGCAGGGCCCAGGGGGCCTCAAGCTGCCCCTCCTCACTCTCTTTGTCTTCCCCAGGCAGCAATGTGTCTTCTGCGAAGTGCACTGTGGGCTGTACAGGCATGAGAATAAGAGTAGCTCCTGCCCTCCATCCAGGAGAGCTAGGACCTGTAGCCATGCACCCATGTGGGCCCAAAAGAACACTGCTGAGCAGTATGGCCATGAGAGGATTTGAGGCTCCCTACCGCACCAAGGACAAGGACTCAGGACAACTGTCTGGTGACAGGCACATGTCACAGCCCTGAGAAGTCCAGGGGACTAGTGCGGCTCTTCCTGGAAACATATATGCCCTCCACAAGGGAAAATACAGGGACATGCAAAGGCCTGACCCTGGGGAGCACCCACCGAGGTCAGGAAAATGGTTCAGGGGATAGTATGAAGGTGATGTACATGACCATGGTAAGCCTGGCTGTGGGGTACAGAATCTTACTTCCGCCTGGAGTAGCATCTCTCCCAGGCATGCCCAGCAGCATGGTGCCTACACTGAGAACCGCCCCCCAGCCAACCTCTGCTCCGGGGTACTCCCCTGCATGTCCTATCCTCTCCTAGATAGCATCAACATGGCCCAGTGACCACCCATACAAACAATGATCCCAACTGTGCAACCACTCGGAGAGCGCAGGACCAGCAGACCCCACCCCAGTAGGTCCTGCCACTGGGTGAGTGGCCACCAAGGCCTGGCCTCCTGCCTTCTCCCTGCCTACCCTCACCTCCTCATAGTCTTCCTCTGTGTCTTCCTCCTGGCCAGCCGGCATGGCTTCCTGCTGGTTCATCCCCTGTGCTTCAGTCAACAGGCCCTCAGGCTCACCCTCAGAGACTGTGCTGGCAGACGGGCGAGAATCCTCACTCAGGCCAGACTCGGTGCTTAGCCTCTTCTCCTGCGATGGGTAGTGATGTCACGCTACAAGGGAGCTCACCACTAGCCAGCTGGCTGCTTGAGACACCTCCCATGTGGCAGTCCTTTGCTGGGCTTTCCACTGTCCTGATCACGGCACCACAACAGGCTCACCCCTCTAAGCCCCTCCCTGTACCAGCCCCCAGAGAGAATATACCCCTCCAGTGCCGTGGGCATGCAAACTCATAGTTTTACAACCCAGCGCAGTCTTAGGAAAATTTTCTCCCAAAAAGAGGAAGAACAAAGACTGCATAAGTTCCCAGAACACCTGCCCAATGAGCTTCCTCCCCAGACAGAGGTGGGTGGCGGTGCATGGTCTGACATATGCCTTATCTCAGCCCAGATCACAAACTTTGTGGCACCCAGGGGACTGCAAGTTTTCTCTACCTCTGATGTCAGAGGCTTCTAAACGAACAAGTAATCCCTGCTCTGTTCCAGTCCTAAACCCCTTCCCAGACACTGATAATACTCACGTCAGCACCATGGGTTTCTGGGGAAGACACCAGAGGCCCAGCACCATAGGGCCAGATCCCCATTCTCCATGTCCCAGAGCACACCCACCATGACCCTGGGCACCCAACTCTGGCTCTTCCCATTCTCTAGCCCCATAGATCTATGCTGCGTGACCCCTCAACCACCCTGGCATCCCTCACCCAGCACAGCCCTGCAGTTGCCCATCTGCCCTTGCAACCTCCCTGGCATCCTGAACCTGCCTCCTTCCCTGTACTGCCCTAGCCCTCACAGTCCCACTCCCTGGATGGATGGGATACCCATGGTTCCCAAGGGGGAGTGGCCCACAAGGCTGCTGTGATTTCATGCCCACCTCCTCCGAGGTCAAGGGCAGCCCAGGGTCTGGCTTGCAAGGATAGGCCTCACTCCGACGCCCTTCAATGCTCCTTTTCATCACCTTGAGCTCACTGGGGTGAGGCGTGGCCCGGCGCTGCAGGCCCTGTAGCAGGGACAGGGATGACAGGGAATGGTCAGGTGGTGGGGGAGGGTGGAGGCACATCACCCATGGTCCCCACCCCCTCATACCCGCTTCTCGGCAGCAGCCTCCTCAGCATCTTCATCGCCCGTAGGGGCCTCTAGGAATTGGATGACGCTGACACGGCTCAGGGGGGCATCGCTCCAGCTCTCAGTGGGGCTCCCCTGCTGTCCAGGATCCTCTGTGGGAGGCCAGCGTCAGGGTCCCAGGCCAGTCCCCCAACCTTGCCTGAGGCCACACCCATTTCCTGATTAAAGGCCAGTCACCAGCAACCTACCGAGGCTAGGGAGGGGCTGCTGGGGCAGCAGATAGCAAGTGAGCACCTTCTCGCCTGTCAGGGCATCATCCTCAGTCTGAAATCGGAGCATGGGTTGCGCCTGGTTCTCTGCCAGCCACAGGGCCTTGAGGTTGAGGTGGGTGAGCGCAAACGGCAGACTCTGTAGCCTGGGGGCCAGGTGAGCAAAGTCAGTGGACGCTGGGGACACAACCAGGTTCACAGGGCCAGACAGGCACTCACCGGTTCCCAGCCACGTCCAGCACGTGCAGCTCGGCTGTGTGGGCGAGCTCAGGTGGCAGGACGGCCAGGCGGTTGTCCCTCAAGGAGAGGACACTGAGTGCTGCACAGCCCCCAATCTCAGGTGGCAGCACCTCGAGGTGGTTCCGGTCCACATTGAGGTTGGTCAGCTTTGTCAGCTTTCCCAAGGAGTGGGGTAGGGCCTAGTCAAGAGGAGGAAGTCATACGTTAGCAAAAGCCTGCTGTAGGAGGAGAAAGACGAGAGCCCTTGGAGACAGATGAAGGGGGACAGAGACCATGGGCCAACTCCAGCCAGGGCCCTTCACAGCCCTTGGAGACCTAGACTGGGGGTAGACTCCAACTCTGCTTTGTCCCCTCTTGCTCCACCTCTGCCCACTCCCATCAGACTTCAGCCCCCACCACCAAAAATCCCTGTGAAAACACCTAAGGATGGAGACCCTGTCTTCCCTAGCCCTCTCCCGTGGGTGCCTCTTGCACTGACCTGTTGAGGCTACGTCCTGAGAGCCTGACACTCCAGGTGGCCTCTGCCCCTTCATCTCTAGGGCTCCTGAGGCCCCAGGCCCAGTTTGCCTGCTCTGTGACAGCCCCTTACGAGGACCCAAGAGCTCAGTCTCCCCTTCCCACTTCCCTCACATGGGCACCTACCAGGAAGATACACCTTAAGCACCTGCCTCAGGCGGATCTTGTTTCCTCAGCCTGAGGATGGCATCACCACCATGCCTCACCCAGTCCCGACCCCAAGGCTTCAGCTTGTCCTGCTTTTTTGCAGAACAGATGAGTAGATGGCTTTGACGAGAAGCCTCATTTTCTGTCCCCCAACACACTCCCCTCTGCATGCAAAGCCATCCTTGTCCTTTTCCCTCCAATCCTTCCCCAGTGCCACACTTGCCAAAAAAATTAATATTCGAGTTCTTTATACCAAATAACTCAGGTCTCAAAGCCCCATCCTTCCTTGTCTCTTCCTTTGACCTGAGGGGTGCCCTTCCTGAGCAGCTCCTATGAGCCAAGCCACCCCCAGCACCTACCTGCAGGTATACCCCAACAGCTGACAGATGCCCAAGCTATATGCTGACACCCCCTACCCTCGTTCTGCACATCCTGATGTATTCCATCCACCCTGCCTCCCAAGCTTCTCTGAAACTAGTCCCCTACCAGGGTCGAGGCCCCCAGAGCTAGACCTACTGTCAGCAGGTTCTCTGTGAGGATCAGTTCAGAAAGGTTTTCACAGTCTCCGATGGACTCAGTCACCTCACACAGCCGGTTTTGGTCTACCTTCAGAATAGACAGCTGCTTCAGCTGACCTGGCATCAGGAAGACACAGTGACAGGGCTAAGTGAAACCAAGGGCTGCCCCCTGGTGTCCAACACACCCATTCAGCAAGACAGACCCCTGGAGCAACCATAGCTGGCCCTCATGGCCCTC
>CAUYQG010135813.1:0-10576 GCA_963574415.1 Tarsius wallacei
TGGGAGGGATAGGGGAAGCAATTAATGGCAGTAAATACCTGTCTGGGGATGGGGGGACATTTCTTACAAACAAGGGTGCCTGAGTGAGACATATTTGTGTACCTAACCCTTAAATGTACCCCTTAATATCACAATAAAAAACAAAAACAAAAACAAAAACAAAAACAAACCATAGAGCCCAGCACAGTGTTGTGCACCTGTAATCCCCACTGCTCAGCAAGCTGAGCCAGGAGGGCTGCTTGAGGCCAGGAGTTCAAAGCCAACACCTGGGCAACATAGTGAGACCCTGTTTCCACACAAAAATATAAATAAACAAATAAATAAATAATAAAAAAAAAAAAAAAAGAAAGTTAGTAGTAAACAATGTGTATTTATTGGCATTTCACCAGCAGATATTTAATATTCAGTTTTATAAAAGGCTAGCTGTGGCTTTAATAGCTGACAGATTGTATTTTAGGATAGTTTTTAAAGCATTAATATCCACACTTTTATTGCATTACATATTGGAGTTTCAAACCATTTTGAATTAGTGACTGTCAATTAACAGTTTTTAAAAAGGAACTGGTGCATTGGGGCAATAAATAGACATGAAATGAATATGAAGTGGGAGATTAATTAGGGTAGGTGGGGCTGTGTGTAGAATGATGAGCCGGGGGATATGGACATATGGATTACATTTAGTGAAGATAATTTGTGCATTGAGAAATTTTAAGAGTGACAATTCAGTAATGTTTGAACTGAAACACACATTTTATTTTTCTTTTCTATATATATTTTTTGTAATGAGTTTCAAAATGACAGGCACCACGTTTTATTTATCCTCTTACAGAAAGACTAAGAGCACTTTCAGTTTACCAGTTGTTATAGGTGGAGGGTCTACTAAGCTTCTACACAAAACAATAGGTCCCTCTCTCAAAAGCACTAAAAGCTGAGTCCTGTGACATTTTGAAATGTACTTATATTTAAAGGTTTTATTTAAGTCTACTTTTAAGTGTTTTTAATGACAACACTTAGAGTTATACTTATGCCCAATTGAAAATTTAAATGGCAAATATTTTCCATATTGTCTCTTTGGATAGTATTTTTTTGCCATTTAATTGTCTATTCAATGTAGTGATGAACACTTATCATCAAATAGAATAGTAGTATATAATGTATGAGCAGAAAAGGTCAAGATTTACAGTCATTTGTTTCTCATTACTTCCATAAAACAACGTGAGCATGAACAAATGGTAGTTTTAGGGGAAAAAAGTCCCCGAAGTAACAGAAAGCAGCCTAAAATCGATTACCCTCGTTGAGATCTATGGTGCCTCATGACAACAATAGGGGCAGTCAAATTTTACCTGTACAATGATCGACCACTTATGTACCTAACTCTGAATTGTCCCTCATATCTTAAAAAAAAAGAATTGGTGACTAATGCCTAAAATCCTGACTATGGAAGTGAATTTTTATTTTGGACAGTGAAAATTTTGATTTATTTTCTTCATCTTTTCTTTTAAAATAAGTTAATCTAACATCATCCAAGCATTTATGAAATGTTTAATTTAAGTAAGCATCCATACAGTGAGGAAGAACCATCCTTAGATATTCACTCATGCTTTACCTGATTTATGGCAGTAATAGTTTAAAACTCACTTGCTTATTTTAAAAGAAAAACTCATTACCTACAATATAATTCTGTAAAAATATGTGGCAAAATGTAATATTTCCTAGTTGAAACTAGTGCAATTATATCAATTCTACAATGTGTTTATTTTTCTCTGGCCAAATGCTGTACACTTTTTAAAAATCATGGAATTAATTATTCTTTATTCAGATCCAATTTTTCACAGTGGAAGAACTTTCAAGTGAACGTAGTTAGAAAATAAAATCATTATCGATGTATTTTTGTGGGGACTATTGCTGTGCCTCATGGAGTTTCAAGGTGGTTTAGAAATGCAGTTGAAATGTTATCGAAAATCTAGACAAACCATAACTTTACTTAATATAGATTTAAGCTATATCTGTTTTTAGTATAAAAATAATTTTATAAACAGAAATTGATATCAATTACTTCATCAATAATATGGTTATGTAGGTTCCGAAGACAGTCAACATAATCACTTAATAATCTCAATCTCTATATGCAAATCTGATATTGAGAACAATGGCCTTGGGTCCTTGTTAATGATTCCACTATCAAAGAAAAAATGGATTCTACAGCAAACTTATTAAAGCAGAAAAATAAATCTAGTTAAGAACAAAAGAGTTGAAACATAAAGGTATGACCTCCTTCCTCTCATTTAATATATAATGCATAATTTTTATTTTGTTTTTTCAACTTTTAACATATATACATATATTTTTATGTGCTAGGCATTTTTCTGTGCAAATTTTTATTTATTTAAATACCACTTAAGATTTTTTTTATTTATTTATTTTAATGATGTGGGGTACAATTCAGGGTTAGGTATACAAATGTTCACCATGCAGGCACCCTTGTTGATGAGGAGTGCCCCCTACCTTCCCCAGGCAGATTCATACTGCTGTCATTCCCACTTCCCTGCCCCTTTCCTGGCAGTCTCCTCACTACTGTCAATCCTTTTCTTATAGTCTTATGATAATCGTTCAAGGTCCGCTTATGAGTTAGAACATGTGATACTCAGTTCTTTGTTTTTGTGAAAGATCACTCAGTATTTTAGACTCTAAGTCCATCCAGGTTGCTGTGAAGTTCATGATTTTGTTCTTTATGGCTGCGTAATATTGCATTTTGTATACGTACCACATTTTAAAAACCATACTTTAAATGCATTATTTACTTTGTAGAATCCTAAAACAACCTTAGGTGAAATTCATATCTTATTTTACAGGAAGAAAATGAGGTTCACAAAGGTTCAGAAATTTGTCTGACATTACTCCGCCTAGACTGTGCTCACATTTTTGGTGATGGGTTCAATAGAAGCTCAAACCTTACCATCATCCAATATACCCATATAACAAACCAGCATATGTACCCTTATAATCATCATCATCATCAACAACAACATAATAATAATGGCAATAATAATAACAAAATAAAATAATTTGAGTGTGAGCAGTTTGGTTCCAGAATGTGTGCCCTTTACCACATGTATGGTTAGGGTATATTCAGGTGTTGTTAAGCCCATTCAGCAGAGTGAACCATGTTCTTAAGCAACAGAGCCCAGAATACCTCTACCCCATAAATCCAGCTACAAATTTATGTAAGATGTCAAAAAGAGTGTGAGAAGAGTGTAACAATTTGAGTTTAAAAATGCAGGTTTTAATTTTTTATCTCTACAAAACCACGTGAAATTCTAGATGTCACTTTTAATTCTCTTAGTTTTAAATTCCTCAAATAAAGATAATAATATATTTTTTGCCTAGATCCTACGATTTTGGGTAATAGCAGACGAAAACAGTTTAGAAAAACAGCTTGGTAAATTGTGAAGGGGTGCAGGGCTGTAAGTGGTTGTTATGGCTCCATGGGAACCTCTTATCATTACATAATGAATGCTTAGCCCAGAGTAAGACCATAGCATCATTGTTGCTTTTGAAGGGCAGTGTATTAATTTTTCCATCTCAAAGAGAAAGTAAAAAATAATCAGAATATATATAATTTATTTTGACTTACATGTTTTTAGGAAAGACTGACTAGAAGCAGTCAAAGTTATATTTGTAAAGACATCAATTAATAAATGAATTAAAACTTTGTAATTATTTCATGGATGAAAGATATCAAACTTAATGAGGAACCACTCATCATGATCTAGTACTGGTGGAGGATTTAAACAAATGATGAACCTAGAAATGCCTATTTTGCAACTGGTTAACAAATGCAAATTAGCAGATTCTTCCCCCTTTCTTTTCTTTGCTACCTCTTTCTATACAATTATATCAAATTCTACACAGTACTAATTAAGAAGAAAAAGTTGAAGAAATAACAAAGATTGGGAACCTGTAAGTTCTTTGGGGGAAATAAAGACAATTACTTATAAATGTGAACTGTATCATTTCAGTGGTTTTTATACAGTCCCTGTAGCTGATAGAATAAGGAATTTGCTCATTATGTTATTATAATCAAACTTGGTCTGATAAGGAGTTCATAAGTCCTTGAAACTTGACTTTATCTTCCTCCTAAAGCTCTTGAATTGGAGTATTGCTTTGAGAACATATTCCTTTCCCAATTCATGTTACCTCTGCTTTAAAAAACTTGAATGTGTTATAGTAGAAAGAGGTTTAACAACAGGGTAATTATCATCAAGTGCTAATTTTTATGAAGCTTGTCTTCAAAACTACAGGCTAACTACTTTAACAAACAACCCTTAATCTCAGTCGTTTGACACAATAAATGTTCCAATGTTTATGTCATATGCTCATGTGACTTAGTAGGTTAGGTGAGGTCTCTGTAATACAGTCATTCAGGGACCCACAATTCTTCCAACTGGTGACTCCTGTCTTCTAGATTCCGAGAGTATTCTTCATTCAACTCATAGATGAGGATAGAGAAAAAGCAAGAGGTATTGTGTGAGAGGCTTTTATAGTCAGGGCTGAAAGTGGCATATATTACTTCCATCCATATTTTATTGCCGAAACTCAGTCACAAAATTGCATCTGATGTCAAAAGAAGCTGGGAAATGTAGTCTAGCTGTGCATCCAGGTACAGAAGAAAAGCTTCTGGTAACTAACTAGTCAATCCTTGCTTCACTTACTTTCTTGGGGGATGTAAATTCTTTCCACAGGACTCTTGCAACATTAAGTACCACACCTTGTTACAAAAAATTGCATTTTTTCTCAATTCTGTCTTTCATTAAGTAAGGTAATCATATAATTCATTGTTCTTTCAAGGACACTTTTGTCAAAGAGGGTGATATTAATTATGTTGAGACAATTGGCATAAACAAGTATTGTTTTAGGCAAACTTGTATTTATATCCATTCTAAACACAGACCATATTTTTTTATAGCTAGGACAATGAATGTATACATTATCTATATACCTAGCCAGCTACCTACCTATCTATTATCACCACATGGTATCTTGACCATTGTTGAGCACTCAGGTAATCAATAAACACCCAGACGTTTGAAAGCACAGTGGAATGAAGTCTCCAAATAAAATTATGCTCTCTTTGAGTTTGAGCCTCTATCATGTTTCCTTAGTGATTTTCACAGTCACCTAAAAAAATGTTTCCAGAGAAATTGGCATTTAGTTATTTAACACAGGCTAGGATCTATTTGCCATAGTGTATTGAGCATAGTTAGTGGTTACTTAAAAATCGTAAGTTATTTGTGTCACCATCATGTTCACCAATGGGCAAAAAAGGGTGATAATAATAATCTATATATTTGCATAAAGTAATATTTTTTGCTTTAGAACTGTCATGACATAGAAGCAGTATGAATTGACAAATTATCCTCAGATATGGAGATGAAGAGAGACAAATAAAAACATAGAGGAGAATGGTTATCATAAAGTAAGAATTTAAAACTTTGTGATGTAAAAATTACTTGGAAATACTAGGGATACTTGAGCTGGAGAAGATTAACTGAGGAATTATCATTGAAGGGTGCAAAATGCCAGAGAAAAGTGAATGTATATTTTTGGGGGAGTTGGGTACTGCGTGTGCAAGAGTGACACTTATTTGAAATTTCTTGCTTTACTTATAAAAAATATTCCAGTTATGAATTATACTTCATAGTGCAACTGTGTATTTATCATAAAATAAATTAGTATCTCTATTATTCTAAATTTTAAAGAAAAATTGATGTACCAGGGAACTTTTTCTATAGTTTTACAAATTCCCTTTTGCACTATTTAGTATCCCTGATTTAGCATCCTGATGGTACCAGAGAAGCAGTGAGCTCAACTTCTGACAATCTTTATTGTGTGGCTCATGTAACACAAGGGGAGAACATGAATGAATATGGCCTATTCTTCAGATCCTAGTCACAGCTGTTTTGACCACTTGTATGCAACTTATCCAAAGACTACTGATCTGTATGTAACATGCTGCCAATTTTTTTCTTCACATGGGGCCAATATGGGCTTTTTAGACTAATCACATTATCTCAGTCATACATTTTAAAGTGAAACTGTCTTATCAATCAATAATTTGATAGCAGCACATGAAATGACTCATAAGAAGATGCTGAGACTAGACTAAGGAAAAGTTAAAAAAATGAAAAGTGTGATTTTGATCTGAGGAAGAATACATCTCTCAGATTCAGGCTAATTTCATAAACAAAATAGAATCTCTGAACTCTAATAACATTGAGGACCAATTTCTGATAGCCATCAGAATACAATACTAACCTATAGTAAAATTATAATTTTATCAAACATTACATTTGGAGTCCCAGACACTAATTTTGTCCTCTTCCCTCTCTTTATCTCTTGTACAATTTTAAGTCAATAAACATTTATTTAGTGTTTACTATTCACCAGTCACTGGAATAAATGTTGTGGAGTAATCTGACACAATTCTTATATTTTAGGAACTTTAGTCTGATGAGATAGAGTCAGATACACAATTATTACATGTGGTTAATGCTATGATGACACAAACAGGATTAATAATAGAGAATAGAGAACCGGGTTATTAATTTTACTTGGAAAAACTTTTAGATGTGAACAGTTAGGTAGCTCACTAAGTTTAAAAGGGGTGTGTCTGGGGAAACTATTTCAAGTAGAAGAAAGTGTGTAAGCAAAGTACAGATGTTTGTATACATAGCATGTTCTAATATCAATATTAGCTGCTAAAGAGTAAAAATATTTATGCATTGAGGCAGGATATGTTATAGTAAAAAAAAAACATGAAAGAAAGCATCAAAAGCTCACTAGCTTAAAAGATCAAAGCTTTACTTCTTGTTCATACAATGTTCATTGTTCTCTAGAGCAACTTTCTTCTACATTATTCCTCTATTTTGAAGCTTCATATAAACATGTGCCTTGAGGATTGTTGAGGCATTGGAAAGCATATGGTGATTTGGTTATTAGCTCTTAAAGATTTCTACCCGGAACTTACCCACTTACTTTCACTCACATTTCAAATTATGAGCCAAGTTGAGTTACTACACCTAACTTTAAAGTGTTGGGTAAGTACTATTTTTTCTAATTCCTGGAGAAGAAGGTGAAACAGATTTCAATAAACAGTAGTAAAATATGTTACACAAGGTTATTTCATACAGGGACATTATCATTTTAATAGTAATTGTCTCATGATAAAATTAATACATATGATGAAATTTAGGGTATAAATTAACAGCCAGACATCAATAAAGAGCCTTTATGGATCCAAAAATCAAACCTTATATGAACTTTTGTAATTTAGTTATGCATAATACTGGTCTGTCCTTAAAGAATATTTAAGCACAGAATAGGCACCCAGGAAATGCATTAAAATATATGTATTATTATTATGTGAATGAATAAAGGACGTCAGTCCACAAATTGAGAAATTTTATTTGCCTTCAGACTTCTTGCCATACTATGATTATTTCCACAATACAAGAAAAGACAAAATTCTGTATGCCTCTAGGCAACATTTCTGAAGTTTCAGCTACCATTGTCTGTCTTTATTCAATACCAAAGAATATAGATTTTCTCCACTCCTGACACTACACACATAACTAAAGAAGGGCTGGCTCTGTACATGACAGAGCAGGGAATAATGGTAAAGCAGAAATAATTTGCTGTCAGTCTACCTGGGCTTAAATCTCAGTTCTGGATTCTGAGTTGCCTGCATCCTGAGAAGCCTGCATCTTGAGACCAGGGGGTGACCTCTTCATCCTTCTGAAATTGACCATCATTTGCCCAGAGAGAATAATCCAAGTGCACAATACCAAGAGACAGATGCTCCACCCCCACACTGAACCAAACACAGATGCATGCAATTGGAGTGAGAGACAGTTTGGGAGCTTGTTCTAGGAATATGTGCTGGAGTAAGCTAAACACTGACAGGGCCATGGAGGAAACTCAAGGAGGGAGCCTGAGGCAGACTCCCAAGGAAGCAGTGGGGAGAGAACACCCCAAGCCTGGACAGGAATCCAGAGCCTTGCCACCAGGTCCCGGGAGCTGGAGACGTAACTGCTGGGAAGGCAGCAATAGTTCCCAGCAGAGAAACTGAGCATTCTCTAATGCCTGGGTAGAGAAGTGCTCCAGGGCAGCCTTTGTGGAAGAGCAAAACTGTGTCTTGAGAACAGGTGTTGCTCTCTGCATTGTGTTCGGGATGCATTTTGTGACCTCAGAGAACTTTGCCCCCAGTGAACAAGTCCTGGCAGGTAATGGCAGATGCAGAATCCTAGATGATCCACCCTCCACCCTGAGCCAGCTGCTGGGTGATAGACACAGCAGAATTGACCAAGAAGAAGGCTGCTGGAGTTATTGGTTTGTTTTATTATCTCATTCGGTTGCTTTGTTTGTTGGTTGATTTTCTCTTTTTCTTTTTTTTATTCTATTTCTCTTTCTTTGCTCTTTCTCTTTTTTGTGAGTGTTTTTTTACTCTGTTTCTTTTTCTATTTTTCTTTATGCTTTTTATTTCTCCTCCTTTCCCTTTTTTTCCCTCCTTCTTCTCTTTCTTTTCCTTCTTATACCATGTCTTGCACTCAGGGGCTATGCAAGCAATTCATTGTAAGGTCACGTTGTGCAAAAACAGAGAGCAATTCTCAGGTGGTGCATTCACTAGATAGGAAACATTATGATTTGACAAAATGTTCTGAATCCTTGCAGGCTCCCTCTTCCCCTAGTAAGTGCTCAAAATTGTAAAGAGACTGCACAATGATCTACCCCCAGACCTACTTCATAATTGAATGAACCTGGAGCCCCAGCTCAAAGAAGGACAAAAGGCAGAGTAAGTATCAGAAGTGACTGCTTCTCTGTTTTCCACTAAGCAGCAGAATCAAACAGAAAGATAGGAGAGCTGCTACAAATGAAGAAAATCTAATGAAGAACTGCCGTTAACCATCAGAGCCCCAGAAAAGAGACAGTGCTAGACAGAACAACTACTGGGGCACAAACAATGGCTATCTCCAAGGACAATGGTACCCAGAAGGTACCTATGGAGATCAGAAAATCATTGAATAGATTGAATAAAAATCAAGAAATGCAAAGTTTAAAATGAAATGAAATTGCAACAGAGCTGGACAAACTCAAGAAGCTGTACTTAAAAATAACAGAAATAAAGAATGCCATCCAAGCAATAAATAACAAACTGACAAGAATGGGAAGCACAATTGACCAAGCAGAAGAAAGAATTTCATAGCTGGAAGACCAAAATATGGAATTAACCCAATCTATTAAAAATATAGAAAAAAAACTTAAGAAGAAAGAAGAAACTCTTCAAGCGAAGTGTTAATTTATCAAGAAACCAAACCTATGCCTGATAAGAATACCTGAAATAGAAAGGCAAACAGAAAATACCTGGAAACAGGCATTCCATGAGGTCATTCAAGAAAACTTCCCTCATCTGGCCAAAGAGATGACTATACAAGCACAAGAGATTCAAAGACGCCCTACAAGACATCTTATGAGAGCCCAACCCCTAGACACATATTAATTCACCTAACTAAAGTAGGTATAAAATTAAAAATCCTAAAGGCAGCATGGGAAAAAGGTCAGACTATCTAGGGGGAAGACCAATCAGAATTGCTGCAGACTTATCTGAAGAAACACCACAGGTCAGTAGGAATTGGACTCCAATCTTTAAATTTTTCAGAGATAAACAATTTCAGCCAAGAATTTCCTACCCATCCGGCTAAGATCAATCATCATGGAGAATATGCTGTTCCATGACCAGCTCTACAGGAGATACTTAAAAAAGACATTGTATACAGAAGAAAAAAAAACTAAAACAAAAGAAAGACCATATACTTCACAAGATCACAAACAATCACAGAAGCAACAGAACACACAGCATACCCACAAAAATGAAAACACACATATATGAACACAAAGGCTAAATGAAAACAGAACAGCTTTCTAAGAGCATTATGTCAGGGATAAGCTCTCAAATTTCAATAATCAGCCTGAATTCGAATGGATTAAATGCTCTACTGAAAAGACATAGAACGGAAAACTGGATAAACTAGCACATTCTCTGTGGAAAACAGTGTGGAGATTCCTAAAAGTTCTAAAAATCAGCCTTCCATATAACCCCACAATCCTCCTACTGGGAATATACTCAGAAGAACTCAAATAACTATATAAAAAAGATACCTGTACACATATGTTTTTTGTAGCATTGTTCACAAAAGCAAGAACACCAAACCAACTGTGCTGCCCATCAAAAGAGGACTGGATAAAAAAAATGTGGTACATATACACAATGGAATATTACACGGCAATAAAGAAGAACAAAATCATGAAATTTGCAGCAACCTGGATGGACTTAGAATCTATAATATTCAGTGATCTTTCATAGAAACAAAGAACTGAGTATCACATATTTTCACTCATAAGTGGGTATGCTGTGTGTTCTGTTGCTTCTGTGATTGTTTGTGATCTTGTGAAGTATATGGTCTTTCTTTTGTTTTAGTTTTTTTTTCTTCTGTATACAATGTCTTTTTTAAGTATCTCC
>CAUYQG010135814.1:0-40401 GCA_963574415.1 Tarsius wallacei
CTTCCTATTTATTTTACAGACATTTCTAGCTTTATGGAAATCTGACATATATACATCACTTTTTTAAAAAAGATTAAGTTAAAAGGTAGTCATGAAATACCTTGGCATTTTCTTAACCAAAGAAGTGAAAGACCTTTACAACAGAAATTACAAAACACTATTCAAAGAAAAGTTGACTTTCAACTACAGGTCTGGGATAGATTTTAAAACTATGCCAGATAGCATCATTTGTAAATACAGAGGAAGTAGCTTCTTGATAACAAGGTTGCAGCAATGTTTTTGTCTTGTTTGTGTGTTTTTCCCCTGTGCATTGCAGAAAACTATTGACAAAAGTAGTAAGCACGTTTTTAGTAATACCAATTTTCTTGATAAAATTTAGCTTTTTATAAATTTTATAAATTAATGTCATCAGAAGATAATAAAAAAGAACTAAGATTTTAAACATCCAAAATAGACTGGCACAACTTTTAAGTGAGCATTGCCAAGATCATGTTAAACTAAAACCTATCTGCTTGTGTAACCCGGGACACTTCAGGATCCTTAAGAAACCATGGGGGAGCTAAATGCATATTAAAGTGGTTCTGAAATCTATACCTTGGTTGTAAAAGGATGCATTCAGACATTATTCGAGGAGTCATAGTTTCTAACAGTTTTTTCCTTATGGGTATAAAATCTTAGAATATAACAAGTTGAAGTATGAGTCAATTTTATTTAATAAAACAAGTAAGGATTGATGGAGTTGCTGTAAAAAAACTCAGTTTGGATGATAAGCTAAGAAAATGTCGTTTTGTTTTATTTTGTTTGCAAGACTATCCAAACAATTTTTTCTATTTCTTTTTAAAAAAAATTTATTTATTTTAGAGATGGGGTGTACAATTCAGTATTAGGTAGATAAGTGGTCATTTACAGGTAAACTTTGCATCTCTCTTTGGTTTTTTCTATTTCTAATTCATTTTGATAGTGGCGAAATCATCCCTCCCAGGGAGAGTTGTGTAGCTCCACCAGTTGTGGCTTCACTGAATCTTCAGTGAATGATACTCCCTGATATTTAGAAGCACTTTCTGTTTAGCTCAAAAAAAAAAAAAAGAAAGTTTTTCAGTTTTCAGTTTTAATTAAGCATGAAAAACTGAAGGCTCTCAGTTTTTCTTCTCCAGGCTCAATGAAAGGGCTTGTTTAAGAAAGGGCTTGTTTAAGAAAAACAAATTGATCTTGATCACATTGAGTATTTTCCAATAATGCCCTAAAGAAAAAAATCATTTGCCTAAGCAAAGAGTGGCATGCAAAAATGCCTCACTCCAGGATTGCAATGTGCCCTAAGAAATAGGTATTGCCTATGCGTGGGGACTAAGTAGTAGTTATCAAGAGAGAAACGCTTACCCTCGAAAATTTTTTTCGCTTAGAAGTAGGTCATTTTTTTCATAATCTGTAACTTGAGTATAAGTCTCTTATCCAGATGTCATCATTGTCAAATAGAAAAAAATCAATAACTTGTGTGACCATTATAAAATAGCAATTCGACAAAAATTTATCTAACAGATTTATTATATATTATAGGGATCAGGAAAAAAATTAGCCTGGGCAACTTGGTGAGACCTCGTTTCTACAATAAATCACAAAAACTAGCCTGGTGTGATGGTGTGTGTCTGTAATTCCAGCAACTTGGAAGGCTGAAGCAGAAGGATTGCCTAAGCCCAGCAGGTCGAGGCTGCTGTGACTGTGAGCGTGCCAATGCACACCAGCCTGGGCAACAAAGAGTGAGACTCCAACTCAAAAAAAAAAAAAAAAATTAGAATATAGTTAGTGTTCTTGAGGAGCTGGTAGGTCCTAGGTAAGATAATTGAGTACATAACTGTTGTATTTCTTTTGCTTTTGTACTTTTTCTAAAATATCTACAAAAAATTAATTATATTTTATATGACTATTGCTATATCTGCTTTTTCATTGTCTGTACATTTGTGATGACAAAGGGTGCTCCTACACTCCCATGGCCAGAAATGTCCATTTTTTTCTTAAATAAAGATTTCTGATGTAGTTAAATAATATCATAATTTATTATTAACATTCATTGCTCACCTTTCACAGACAGGTAAGCCATAACATGAGTGAAACTTGATAAACATTGCAATAGAAATGTGTGTGTGTGTGTGTGTGTGTGTGTGTGTGTGTGTGTGTGTGGAGTCCATATGTGCAGGGGATTGAATTTTTTCAAGTTTTGAGTTAGAGGGAATTGATATTTGAGGTAGATTATGTAAGACTACTAATTTTCTAATATTTGAGGTAGACTTTTCAAAACAAATAGTTTCCCTTTTCAGGAAGGGACCTTTCTGGAAATAAGAACATGATGTTCAATCTGTTCATTCTGACTCATAAGGGCATGGAAGTGTTTAGTTTATTCAGAGAAAAAACTAGGTAGATGATGCCTGGGCTTAGAGGACAGAAGAGGTGGGGAAGCTTAGAATGAGGGCCAACAAGTTGACCTGGGCTGTGATGTGGAGGACCTTGAAGCAATGCCTGAAAAATCTTCAGGAAAAAGTACACACATACACACATACACACACACACACACACACACACAATTAATATATTATATTCCGAAATGCATTGTGTTCATGGGCTGGTTTTCCCCATTTCTCCCAAGTTAATACTGAAAATTAAAATGCTTATGTCTGAGAATACAGAAAAATTCATTAAATGTGCCTAAGATGTTTTCTCATTTGAAACATTTATTTTAAAAAATGCAATCTGCTGCTTTGTTTTCTTTGTTTTTAATTAAACTGATTTTTGGCAATCCTTTTTACTGGGTGATCCACATGGAATTGAACCTTTAGTGACTCATCAAAATTTATGGTAAATTCTAAAAGCATTAGGCAGATTTGGAGTATTGCACTTTTTTAAAGGATTATTTATTTAGTGCTATGCATGAGTACAATAATGTACACCTAAAAAATGTGAGTTTTGATTTGAGAATTCAATTTAATTTTTTACTAGTTCTAAAGCAAATAATGCTGTATGAGGCCTTCAGTGGAAGGTAGAAACAAGTTCAATGAATAGTAGTAATATAACACAAGTGATGGAAATCCAAAAAATATAAGATAGACCATACTGAAGAGGATATCAAGTATAATATTTAGGTGGTGGAAAGTCTTCAGGGATTTTCTAAACAGTGAATTTGTATGTAGAAGTCCTTAGTCTTAATAAAATTAATCTGTAATATGTTGGAGGGTCAGAGACAAAGTTGAAAACCAGTGTAATAATTTCCAGCTGGTGATGTATAAGCTGTGTACCAGGAACACTGGTGCTCAGGAGAGCTGATTCAAGTATTCACTAAACAATGACATGTTCTCTATCAAACACTAAAAATTTTTAACTGCACAAAGAGCTGTTTTTTAACTTAAAACAAGTAAGATGTTGGTCCATTCTTAATGTTTGAAATCATGGTTATGATGCTTTTAGAAATCAGAAAAAATAGCTGGTCAAGACAAACGATAAAAGGAATTTGAACTTGGGTGGTGGTAATAGGAATGAAAACGGAGACAGTGACTTTGAGATACATGATTGAGCAGCACACAAAACAAAACAAAAATGAAAACAAGATCTGACAACCATTTAATAAATAATTAGGAGAGATTATTCTGGAAGCCAGGATAAAAGGTCAATTCCACAGATAGAAATTTGAGAATTATCTACTGAGAAAGTCACATTAGAGGGAATTTTGAACAATATTGACATATGGGAAAAGGATGATGGATCAATGAAGTTAGAAGAGCTCAGCATCCTGGATGTCAAGAGAGGAAGATGAAGTACATGGAGGGGAGTATGACAGAGACTGTTGAAATTACTAGTTAAATATTGGCCAGTTGACTGCTGATAAGAATGTTGGGGTAGAGCTCAGAAAACAAGAGTTCATGGTGCAAAGGGGAAGACAGTGGATGTAGAGTAATATTTCATGATATTGTTTAATGAAGGGAATAAGCAAGAGAAAGGAATAAAGTCACAACTGAGTCAAGGAAAGATTGTACAGACACAGGCTGAGTGCAGTGGTTCACACCTATAATCCCAGCATTCTGGGAGACTGAGGTGAGAGGATCGTCTGAGGCCAGGAGTTCAAGATTATCCTGTACAACATAGAAAGAACTCATCTCTGCAAAAAATAGGAAAAAATTTAGTTAGGCTTGGTGGCATGTACTTGTAGGCTCAGCTGCTTGTGAGGCTGAGACAGGAGGATCCCTTGAGACCAGCAGTTCTAGGTTACGGTGATCTATGATTGCTACACTGTACTCCAGCCTGGATATCAGAGTGAGACCTTTTCTCTTATCAAAAGAAGAAAGAAAAGAAAAATCAGGGACTCAAAAGGAAAGAGCCAATAAGAGACAGAAATGAAAGATGAAAGCACAAAAGTTTATGATTGCATTAAAGTTCAGGAGAAAATGAGATCCGCACACAGGTGGAAAAGTTGTCTTTATAGTTCATATATGAATAAAATGAATTATTCTTAGAAAATTATAACAACATTTGACATAGTCAAGTATTCTGAAGAAAACAATCCCAAACTGTTTTAGGGAGTGCTTTATTTGGAGTGATAATTTATTTAAAAATTACTCTAATGTTTCTAATCATTCATTTCTCTGGGTATAGTAAATACTTCCTGTGATTTGAACATAGGGGATATTTCTGAAGGGGTACTGAGGATATCACAACAACAGCCAAGTCTCTATGATAAAGCCTTTATACCAATTACTGACATGTTCAATTGAATCCTAATACCTCTCATGAAATGACTTTAATACAAGTAAAATGACAGCTGCACTACAGAAAAAGGACATATAAAGCCATTAGCTTGTCTCCAAGGTTACCATCTGTGCTGATCTGAAGTTTCAACGTGTGGGATTTCTCAACCTGTGCAGACTATAGTTTCAGGACAGGTTATCATTAGGTTGTAAAAACTGCTTGGAAGGTACTTGAGCATTGATTTTGGCTACATCCATGTTGTCCTTAATCACTCAATTGTTCTAGAGAGACATATATCCTGTAAGAAATTTTGTGTAATGATTCATTGAACATTCTAGCTATTTAGCTAGAATGTCAGGATTGTTTGACCCCACTTTGCATATGCAAACAAAAAGATGTGAATGTACATATTGTACTACTAAATTATATTCTGGATAAAATTGAGAGACAAACCAGATTTGAAAACTGGGATGACTTCTACTCTATAGTTTCCTTAATTAATATTTCTTAATGAGTATACAAGTTTCAAACGAATATAACATACTAGCTTAAAAAGACTTTAGAAGTCTAGAACCTATAAATATCTCCCCAAAATAAAGAAATAGTATTTTTATAGTTTACAAAGAAAAGAGACACTGCTTTTAGTGCAACATTAGGTAGAGTTTTACATTTCTTCATTTAGTATGTTTATTCTTAGTTATTCATCAACCATTTATTAAATACCTTCTCTGTCCCAAGCTCTTTGCTAGGACTTAGGTTTGCAAAGTTATTGAGAATTGTCTGTTCTCAAGGAAATTATAAGTAAGAGGAAAATGCAATCTAGCATCAAAGAATTAAACCACTCTTTAAAAATGTTGTCATGGATTAAGAACAAGGGTTCCGAGAGAACATAGACTGTACCTAATGCCAATTAGGAAAGTTTAGAAGAATTGTTGTCCATGTTGAGGTGTAATGAGTTAGAAGTTAGCCAAGTTAAGAGGGAAAGGAAATGAATAAGTGTAGCAGGCAAAGGAAATAGCATGTCAGAGGTCAGCTAAAGAGACACGGATGCTTTCAAGAAAATCAATCAGTTTAGCTGAAATATAACATGAATCAGGAGGCCAGGTGATAGGAGATGAGGGCTTCTGTGAGACAGGAAGGTAGAAAGGAAAAATTACCTCGAGTCTCGTAAACCATCTCAAAGAAATTGGTACTTCATTATAAGGAAAAAATTGAACAATTAAAGGTTGTTGGGGTAGACATTATCACCAGTGTCTCCTTCTTCCTGTTCTTCCTCCTTCTCATCATCATCATCATCATCATTATCATTTTATGAACTCTTACTTTGTGGCAGACAATATCATATTTTTCATACATTTTTTTAAAATAAAATTTTTACCACAAATTTATTAGTACTACTAACTTTCCTATTTTCAAAATGAAGAATTAAGTAAGGAATACATGTAATGTTCCCAGCATCACAAAGTTACCTAGAAGCACAACTGATAATTACACCCAGGTATACCTGATGCCATCATCCCTGCCTCTCTACAGCTCTTCCTAGTAACTGATTGTGTTTCACCGAGACCACCATCCAAGTGTGAGATGATGTATTGGGTGACAGCTAAACTGGAAAAGAGGACTAGTTATGAGGTTGTTGTTATTAATCAGGCATCAGAAGACAGTAGATAGATGTAAAGGAAATGAAGAAAAGTGGATATATTCCAAAGATATCTCAGAGGTAAAAATCATCCAGGCTTGTTGATCAAATGGGTGGATGGAACAATGTACTTCTATCTTGAACAATGAATACATTTCAGGAAGTGTATTTGTAAAATCTACTGGATATACTGGTACTCCAAGAAGCAGTAATGTCAGAAAGATTAAATTTATACATTGCTGATAGGTTGTAAATTGGTACATCTGTGGAATTACCAGTATCTTTCAGAATTAACAATGTGAGAGTTTTGACCCAGAAATAGTACTTACAGGTGTTTATCCATGGATATACATCCATATTATATCATTATATAATTCATATATATGGATATATACTGTAGCATTTTATGATTTATAAAATATTAGATACAAACTAAATCTTCTTTTGTATGAGACTCTCTAATGAAGTAGGGTAAATCCATTCAATAAAATATTTTATAATCCCTTATAAGAGAATAAGGCATCTCTATTATGTATTAATAGGGAAATATTGTATGTACACATATGACCCTATCAATATGTGTATGTGTAGAAAATAAAGATGCAGATATAAGTGTGTATAATAGACTACACTTGTATCAAAATCAAGTAGATAAATACATAGATACATAGTTAGATGTATAATTAAATACAGATATAAATCTTATGACTGGGAACATAGGACAGAAAGGGACAGATATTTGTTCTTCATTGTAAATTCTTTTGATTTTGTTCTATATGGATGGATTTCTTCTCTTACAACTTAATAACAGCATGCATTACAAAAAAAAATTTAGGCAGAACCGCCTCTTTTTAAATCTTGTCTCTAGAGAGGCATATACATGATAAAGGAAAAAGAAAAACTTTTAGTTTGATATCCTTGTTTATTTTGTGCTCATTAAAATTTTAATGACATAGAGTTTTCCCAGGAAAAGGAATATATTTCCTCAATGATTGACTTACATTCTCCCAAAGTCCTGGAGTTTTTGAAATTCATAATACAAGTATAAGAATATAATAAGTCTACCACATTTTCTCACTCATAAGCAGACCCTGAATTTTTATCATAATATGATAAGAAAGTGTTAGGCAGTAGCGGGACACTGCCAAGGTGGGAGGGAATGCACATGACATCAGTAAGGGCACCTGGTCTTAAACCAGGTGAAGTGGGGACCAAATGGAGGCCCAAACTTTACCAGTATGATGACCACTTGTATACCTACTCCTGAATTGTACCCCACATCTTTAAAATAAAAAAAAGAGGTGAAAAAAAATAAGTTGATGTTCAAATAATTATTTGGAGTTATTCAAGTCATATTGCTGCTAACATATGATATTATGTATATTTTTAAATTTTTAAAATTTATTTTTAAATTGACAAAAATTACATGTATTTATGGTACACAACATGATGTTTTGATATACGTATACAATGTGGAATAGCTAAATTAAGCTATGAATCTATCTGTTACTCCAAATACTTATCATTTTTTTGTGGTGAGAACACTTAAAATCTACTCTGTTAACAATTTTCAAGAATACATTGTTACTAACTATAGTCACAATGTTGTGTTATACAGTAGAGATCCTGAACATAATTCCTCCAGGAAAATTGAGATTTTCTCCTTTGACCAATATCGTCCCAATCTCTTCCACCAACTCCAGTCCCTAGTAGCCAACTTTCTACTCTCTGCTTCTGTGAGTTTGACTTTTTTTAATGTTCCACCTATGAGTAAGATCATGCAGTACTTGTCTTTCTGTTTCTGGCTTATTTCATTTAGTATAATGTCCTCCAGATTATCCATATTGTTCTAAATGACAGAATGTCCTTCCTTCTAAATGGTGAATAATATTCCATTGTGTATTGGTACCACATTTCCTTTATCCATTCATTTGTTGATGGACACAAAGTTGATTTTGTTTCTTGACTATTGTGAATAATGCTGCAGTGAACATGATTTTATTTATTTTGGTTATATACCCAGATGTGGCATTGATGGATCATAAGGTCATCGTATTTTTAATTTTTTGAGGAACCTCCATATTGTCCTCCATAATGACTGTACTAATTTATATTCCTGTCAACAGTGTACTAGTATACTTTTCTCCACATCCTCTCCAATATTTGCTATCTCTTGTCATTTTGTTAATAGCCATCCTAAGAGGAATGAGGTAATATCTCATCATGGTTTTAATTTGCTTTTCCCTGATGATTGCTGATGTTGGGCATTTTTAAATATACTTGTTGTCCATTTGTATGGCTTCCTTTGAGAAATCTCTTTTTTGTTTTGTTTTTAGAGATAAGTTCTCTTTCTGCTGCCCATGCTGGAGTGCAGTGGCACAATCGCAGCTTACTACAGACTTGAAGTCCTCAAGTAATTCCCCTAGCCTTAGCCTTCTGAGTAGCTAGGACTACAGGTGCACCACCATGTCTGGCTAATTTATTTTATTTTATTTTTTGTAGAGACAAGGACTCTATGTTGCCGAGGCTGGTCTTGAACTCCTGGCCTCAAGTGATCTTTCCTCCTTGGCCTCCCAAAGAACTGGGATTATAGGTGTGAGCCATTGTACCTGGCCTGAGAAATCTCTGTTCAGGTCCTTTTGCCCATTTTTAAAAGCGGTCATTTGTTTTCTTACTATTGAATTAAATTCCTTATATATTTTGAATATTAACTTTTTTTCAGATATCAGATTAAAACATATTTTTTCCTATTCTCTCTTTCCTGTTAGGTTCCCTGGTTAATGGGGTTACTTCCAGAATCACTGTGAAATGGATTTGGAGCTGGGCCACATGGCTGCGGCAGCATACAGAGTGGGATTCATAGTCAAAAAGCTTGTTACTAGGGCCTCTAGTGGGCATGGATCCTGTCTGGTCCCTGGGTGGACCGGACTGTCTCCAGGACCCTGGTCCATAGAGCAGTCCCTAGTAAGAGGGTCTGTTTCAGGGTCCGAAGATGGTGGGCCTGCAACTAGGTGTTTGAATGGGTTTGGTTTCCTTCAGGTCTCTGGGAAGCCTCCAGCTGAGTTACTGACTGGGTCCCTGGGCAGGTCAAATTTCCATGGTCAGTGCCTGAGAGGGGTTGGAAATGAGTCACAGAGCAGCTGCAGGATCTCTAGCTGAGACTGAGGTCTTCAGGCCTATCTCTAAAGTCATGCTTGCAAATCTCCCAGCAGATTCTTGAGCTGCTGTCAGACTGCAGTTGAGGGTACTAGAAACCAATTACAGGGCTTTTTCAAGGCCCACAGTGGAACCCAGTTCAGGGGCAGCCTGCCAGGTCCCTCTGTGGGCAAGACTTGTCTCAATCTGCAGGTAAGAGGGACTGGAGGCACTTTTCAGGGCTGTTACTGGATCTCCTGTGGGAACTAGGTTGTCTGGCCTTCCTGTGGGGATTTAGTTGGGGGCAAAGGTGGAGGCGTAGGTGGGGACGTAGGTGGGCATGCGTCCTTTCTAGTTCCTAGGCAGGCAGACATGTCCTCTGACTGCCTTAGTTTATTAACATTTGAAGAGTTCGTGATACTTTTTAGAAGCTCTGGAATTTAGACATAAAAGACGCAATTCCTAATCTTTGCAAACTTATACTTATTTAGAAAAATAATACACGTGAAAAATTTAGTACACATTTTAATGCTCAATATATTTTAATTGCTAAGTTGGATACAGATTCATTTAGAAAAAGGAGTGATCAGGCCTGGCTCAGTGGCTCAGCCTAATCCCAGTACTTTGGGAGGAGAAGGCTAGTGGATTGCCTGAGCCCACGGGTTCAAGACCAGCTCTGGCAATTTGGTGAGACCTCATCTCTACAATTAAAAAAAAAAAAAATTAGCCGGGCGTGGTAATGCACACCTGTAGTTCTGGCTACTTGGAATGCTGAGGTGGACAGATCACTGGAGCCCAGCAGGTCGACGCTGGGGTGACTGTGAGTGTGCCACTGCACTCCAGCCTGGGCAACAGAGTGAGACTCCACCTCAAAAATAAATAAATAAATAAAAATAAAAAAAGAGGAGTGCTCAGAGAAGCTTGAAGCTATAGGCAAGAATTGACAGGAACTATGGGCTTTGTATTGATCCTTGAATAATTTGAATAAGTGAAATTAAAGGGGAAAGAAAACTTCAGGTCACGGAAAACAATCAGAATTGTGAAATGCATAGTATATTGAGGTCTCAGGAATGAGCATTATATGTCAGCTCAAGCAGAATAGGGAGTCTAGGTTGAAAAATACCAAAAAACAAGGAAGAGGTCTTTGATTTGATATGATAGTAAAAAGAAATCCACCCTGTAAAACTCTAAAGGATCTAATATTTCCTTCATAATTTCTTTACTAACATTTATTATGAATTTTTAGCATAAAAGTGTCCTTTTCATACCTAGTGCACCTTATTCTTCACTTTATGTCCATTCATCACGCGCACAGTACTGCACTTAAAACAAAAGCTGATAGACCATTGGGCTAACCCAGTTTGAAATTATCCTATAATGTTTAGTATCCCTTTTGGGATCCAAGCTTTCTTTTCTATTACAAAGCAATGTGATTCACTATGTACACTTAGTGCTTATGGGCAAAATTTTAACGATTTTGATTCTTCTTCCAAGGAATATTATATAGGTTCACTGTCTTAAATACAAAACATATATAGCCTACATTATGTGGTAGGTTACTTAAATTGATATTCATAGAATTGTAAGATCTTAATAATAAAATAAAAGATATGTATGCCTGGGACTACATTAGGAAAATGCTTCTTTTGCTTAAATAAAATCACCTTACAGAAGTTTTTATGCATTATCTTGCTAAATGGCAAGGTAATTACAAGTAAATGAACTTACTATAATATAGTATCTCTTTCAGCTGGGTTTGAAGTCTAAAATCCTATTTATAAATAAAATCATTAAAAATAGTTATTTTGCTCAAGTGTCATTCCAATAATTCTTTGTTGTGTTCAAGAGCTATTCATATTTTTAATAAATATGTTAAATGGAGTGGAAGACTTGTGTTAAATTAACATATTGTTTTCCTTAACATTCCACTAAATGAGTGACCTAAAGATAACAATTGTGTCTGTGCTTATAATTTACCATCATAGTTGGCATTCAGGGGAAGTCAAATCACTCTGTATATTTTTAAGTTTCCTCTCAAATGAAGATATACTATCCTTCTCTTATGACAAAGGGGCAGATGGTGACTCTTAGTAATGTTAGAATTTTGGCTGAAAGCTATGAATTCATACTCAAGTATGAAGAATGATATTGGAGATTTGTATAAAGATTGTGAATCATCAAAATGAACAGAAAATTTAAACTTGCCTGAAGATCCTAAAGATGTTTTCTCTGGAAAGATTGCATTGATAAACAATGAATCATTTAAATGTCATTTAAAGGAATAACAGCCCAATTCTGAGGCCTTGGAAAAGCAACATATTATAGAACTGTAAACGTAAATGTAAAAGGTTTTTGGTTGTTTATTGAGTATCTGGTGGGTATGTGATATGTTATGCCTATTCTTGAAGAAATAAATCAAATAGTTATACGTTATACATAAAAATAGAGATGACATAAAAAACTGAATGTCAGAGTGATTATTATAATCACTGTGAATAGTTACTATGGATTTTTTCATGTGTTCAAATTTTTGCTTCTTACAAACATCTAAAATCAGAAAAAATTTTTTCTAATAACTACTATCTTTTACAAATGTATATATAAGATTATCAAATTTCAAGTTGGCAGTTATTGCAGGTAAAATACATTGAGAAAGAAATGCACTTTTTAAACAGTATTGCCAGCATCTTAAAAAATTATCCTGAAACTTAAGAACTGGAAAAATACCCTGTAAACAAATACTGCACCAGGCAAGGAAGACTTGATTCAATACTGTTGCAATATAGGAGGTTAGTGGCTAAATTCAACTCTGCTAAAACAAAAGGCCGAAGGGTTTTTAAGTGCTGGAGTGAGCTGGTAGAAAACTTCTGGAAGATGTTGGGGGGAGGTTGGTCAATTTTAGGTTATCTATGTTTGCTAATTGGCTCCTATTGAAGTTAGACTGTATCCTTTCTCGGAGACTAAGAGATAGGGGAGCTGTCTCCTGCAATGGCTGCATTACAAAGGGATAGCTCCCAGGTCCTTGAGAAAGACATTTTTGGATTATCAAGTTGTCAAGAGACTAAAAGACATACATCTCAAAAGTGCAGAGAATTGTAAGTTTCCTGAAGTAAATGCCCTAAAAAAAGGGCTTTCGGAAAGTCAGGAAGAAACCCATCTAAAGTTTAGTCAAGCTAAGGAGCACATTAAGTCTATCTTGGTCAACCCTTCATTTTTTGGCTCAATGTCCGGTCCTTAGATGTAATTATTTATGTGTTATTTCTACACTCTGCAGAAACAAATATGGAATTTGGTTTTTGTACTTTCTTATACCTGGGGGGTGTTTATATCTAGTTACATAAATAGTGTATACATGTGTACATATGTTTATATATGTACGTATTTACTAAAAACAGCAAGTTAAAAATTAAAGTTGGCCAAAAAAAGGAAAAAAAAGAGGTCTTTTACTATTCTTAAAGAAACGTGACAAACTTGTTTCAGAGCTTCTCAAAAGTTAATGCAAGGAAAGAAGTATAATAAGTTTCAATAATAATCCTAGGAGAAAAGCAAACCAGAAATTTAGAATAATTGTTTTCCTGGTGCTGAGACCTAATACAACTGTTTGAGTGCTCATCAATGCAAGACTTTTGTGCTGTTGAATATTCTACTAAACCTTCGAACTGAGTTTATAGACTTAGTTTTTTGCTTGCTCATTATTTTCTTTCTTTTTTCTCAGTGTAAACTCTGGGCAAAACTCCAAAGTATAATTCAGTAAAAGCAATTTGATTAGGTATTAAGATAACATCCAGATACACATCTATCTAAAGATAGAATTAAATATATCTGGAAGAATGAATTGCATCAGACAATATTTCATACATATCTATTTTTATTTTTGGTACCTAAACCCTTGGTAAGAATTAGGCAATACATATTGTAAAAATTGGATGTTAATGCTTTGGTGGCAGAATTGGGTGTTTCCATGTCTTTATAGATATAAGCCTGTATGCTGTAACACTTAACCAAATACAGGATAAAATTGAAAGCTTCTTTTGGAATGGAAACAGACAATTTAGGATGTGGACCTTCACAATTGCTTACTCCACTGGCAGGCAAAAAGCGTTCTGGCAGTCAGGATCTATTAAAGTTAGAATTTATTATAATTATGGTTCTAAATCTATTTTCCTATAGCCACTCATATGCACTTATACATAAAGAACAGTTTTCATGGTATATTTTATTTTATTTGTTTACATGATGACCTCTATGTTACACAGTGAGTTTTTTATGTGTAAATACTGTATTTTATTAATCTTTGTATCCTTAGTACTTAGAGCTTGATAAATAATGAGATACAATAAATATTTTGTTGACCTATGAGTGATTTAAGAAAGCTGAAGGTTTATATTTAAAATTATAAATCAAATACATAAAATTATGAACAAACAATGGATTGATTCCACCCTCTTCACCCTGTCTCATGTTTGCCTCTTTGCAATGGGTACAAAATAATAAAACATGGAGGTCAAGGTCACCAAGTTTCAAATATGGTGGCAGAAACTGCTGGTTCTCTCCCACTATCTACTTCCTCCTTTCCTTACTGATAGATACCTTCGTTTGTAGTTGGGCGTTAGATGCTTAGAATAATGGCTGCATGTTCCAATCTTTCTTAGTGTGAGAATGGCTAAATGATTAAACCTTGGCCTATAAAATGCAAGCAGGAATGTCATGTGTAAATTTTGGGAAGCATCTATTTTTTCTTCTCCCTCCTTTCTGCCAGCTGAAATGCAGACACACTCATTGGAGCTCAGCAACCCTAAGACCATAAGGGAACCACATGCTAAGAATGATGGAAATACAAGAAAAAAGGAACCTCCTTCCCTGGTGTCCATGGAGGTGCCATATATGCCTTGGCCTTCTCAGCTCAAGATTTGTTTATATGAGAAAGAAATTAACTGCATGTTTTAAGCCACTTTGATTTTAGATTTTATTTTATTTTATTTCTATTTTTTGGAAACTTGTAGCCAATCTAATGGTAGCAAATTGGGGCATATCTTCTTTACAAATCCTTCCCAAATTCCTAAGATTAGGCTGGAAGTCCCTCTTCTGTGCTCTCATATATCCTGTGCATACCTTTATTAGGCGTTTATCCCTTATTATTGTAATTATAGCTTTATATAAAACATTATTTGAGAGCAAGAACAATGTTTTCTTCTTGTGTCATCCACTTTCATCTTTGAGCTATAGCTAGGATAGCATACATGCACATACTATATGCTCAGTAAATATTTGTGTAACTGAACAAAACTGGATTAAGGACCTGAACTGATTAAAGTGCTAGCATACTACTGTGGACTTAATTGTATTCAATGAAAATTTTAGTTCAAGATCATAGGACACTGTATATAGTAGATTATTCAAAAAAGTGTGTGCAGGTGTTTATTATGTAAATACACACTGGCTTACCTCCCTCATGTTACTCAAAATGAATTCTTATCCCCTCAGATGTAGTAGTGAATGATTTTTTGTTAAAAAGGAAATGAAAGGAAAATCTGGTTTTTGTATGTGATTATAACTTGTGCCAAGGAATTTTATTAAACATCTGCTATGGGCTAATCAGGAGCTTTGGTCTGGTCCTTTTCTCATGGTATAGAAACCTGATTTAGAGAGTATAACCACATGGAGAAAATATCTGCTGCCTCTAGAAACACATTCTGTTCTTTCTCTGTGTTCTCTACTCCAGGATATGAATATTTTATTAACTTTTCCATTTGTTTTCATGGTAAGGCATTCAGGTCATGATATGGATAGTTTTATTTTATCTTTGGTTTATGACATGTCTTCTATTAATAGAAAACAAATCATATTTTCTTTTGTGTGTCTTACACCTGACAAAATTATTGATCTGGGTGAAATAAATTTGATGAGTCACATATACCAGGTACTAGAGATATCACTGTGTTTCTTTTCTTTATAGGTCCTCTCAAACCGTGAGTAACGAAGTGGTTTGTGCATCGTTCTGATAGAAAAGCTGAAACACCCAGTGGTGTTGTCAACTTGACCTGCTAATTCCCTAAGGTGAAATCAAGAGACAACTCCTCCACAAATTGCTGCAATGTCTGTATCTAATCTATCTTGGTGAGTGAATCACTTTCTATCCTTACATGCAAATGAATATATATCATGAGGAATATTTTGTGAGAGAGTTGTATTTTCAGAACTTGGGCAGAGAAAGCTTTAACAATTTGGTTTCCAAAGATTGTTGTCATATGTTAGGATAAGGAAAGCAACCTAAATTAAAGTTCTGACACTTTCAGTGCTACAATCCCTGGGGACTCTGGAAAGGGTTCAAGCCTCACTGAATTCCAGTAATATCTAACTAACACATTTCTTTCCAACACACTCTAGGGGAGAGAGGTCTAGTAATATAATATCCTTTCCATATTTCTTCTACTGGTATATTCACAGATACAGGACTAGCCAGCTATAAGGGTGTCTGTAGGGTGGGGTAGATATTTGCTCTTCAATACTTCTTTTCTTCAGGCTTTAGATTTCAACTAATCTACCCAAATTAAACTGAATAGAACTGAAATATGGAAGAGAAAATATCTTTATAGATGCATATCTCTAAATAGCTGACATTCTCAATAATCTTTTAGTTCATGTTTAAAAGCTATGATTTTTTTTAAAAAGCATAAAGATTTTTTCTGGCAAATAATCAACTTTTCTGTGGCAATAAAGAGCAATACTAGTAGAGGTGAATTTGAAACCATTTATTGAACTTTAATTTTTTTTAATATAGAGATGGATAGGTGATATTTATACAGGTTTATGGTATCTAGTATGTGAATGCAAGGAAAATCTAGTGATTGTTTCCATTTCCTTAAGAGCCTAATTCATCCTTGCTTTTCAGTTTATGGCAGAAATATAAAGAGTATCAGATTAAAGAGTTGTTCCTGATTCAGCTTAGCTCCATACATTTATTTTTAGTTAAGTAAGCAATTTATTTAGGGCAAAGGATATAATTGTTTGTTGAGATTTAGAGTAATGTTCCTGAAGGACCTACTTTTTATGGACTCCCAAAGGATCCTTGGATCCTTAGGCCTGGGTGCTGAGAATCTCTGTTTGAAAAAAAAAAAAAGAAAGAAGTTAAAATATATTCTGTAAATAATGAAACAAAGTATATTTAAATTGTGAATTATTGCTGAACAATATGTTTTCTTTTTATTATTTTTATAATAAAATTATAATTAAAAACAAATTTCCTTTGAACTTGTGAACAGTTGTGAACCCCTAGAAGACAATGATACATTTGTTTAAATAAATTATACCCTGACAAACATATGTGTATGAGATGAGTCCTCAAAAAAGTAGGCAGCATGCCAAAGGAGGAGGAGAGGAGGGGAAAGGGTGGGAGAAGGGTGAAAGGAAAGGAAAAGGAAGAGGAGAAGGAAGAGGAGCTGGTGGAGGAAGAGGTAGAAAAGTTTAAAACAGGTATGATTGTCCTAGTTCAAGATAGCAAGCAGGGTGGCCTGGTTCACAGAGTCAGGGAAGGCTAACATTGGGGCCTCTCCTTGGTGTATACCTCCATTCTCAACAGGTTTGATGTGATGTGATGATTTGTCATCCAAAACACAGAGAACACCACAAAGAGAGAGTTTGTGTGTCATGGTTCCAGCCCAATTGTCTAGCCCAGCACCTAGATTTTAGCAGATGTTCTGTAAGTGCGTGCAGTGGAAATGAGTGAAAACATACAAAGCAGGTAACATCATGGTAAATAAATGGTATAATTGTAAAAAAAAAAAAAAAAAACTTAAAATTGTGAGGGAATTCACATATCTGAAGTTTATAAGAATTCTTTTCATGTCACAGTTTCACATTTTGCAAAAATGATTCTTGGGTGTTTTCATTCAGCAGTGTCCTTGATTCTAGCTATAACCACTTTTCCACATTAGATTTCTACACAGAGAGCTGTTAATTTGTTTTTACCAGTGTCACCCCACCAAATAACTGTGCAGTATTTGGCATCTCTGTTCTCCCTCTTAACATTTGAGCTGTCCAAGTGCTAGAAGGGAAGGAGAAGAAAAAGTAAACCTAAAACAAGCAGAATAAGTAACAGATTTACGTCACTTACACCTTATTTAGAAATCATTACTCTTCTTCAGTCACATTAACATTTGTAATTCTTCTATATTTCCTAACTTTTCTCATCTATATTTTGGGAAATGATTGTCTTATCAATATTTGAATAAGGATGGATAGTAACTCATCACTTCTTCATGGGGATCCTTCACAGAGTTAACATTAATTTAGTGAAGTTATTATAGGCCATGCTCTGGATTTCTGTTTTGAAATCCAGAAACTAAGACATGAAAATGCTGACTGATGGGAACATGAACTGGGCTGACAGATTATTAATTCAAAACAAGGCATGTAAATTTTAAGTGCATGGCATGCTTGATTTAGCCTGACTAGTGCATTCTCTGACTATTGTAGAAAACTACATGGAATCTAAATCAGAAGTGTGGCAGATGATCACATAATCACAACAAGGAGAGAGTTGTACGCCTTCTGTGTTCAAAGGAATCAGGATAGCGTATACCCAGCTGGATATACCTGTCAATAGGGATGTATCTGCCAGACACAGAAGTCTGCCTCACAGGGCACCTGCTTCATGTGGAGGAATTAGAGTAACATTGTCAGCATTGTTGCTATGATTCTTCCCATTTCCACTTCTGCCAAACTCCTCAACTTGGCTTTCTTGTCAGGGTTAGCACTGAGCTTACTGCCAAGACGTCCTTCAATCTGTGAACAATTTGGTCTACCTACTGGGGGACTGTATTATCTGACCACATTCATGTGTTGATTTTTAAATTTAACTCTGCAGCTTAACTCTGTGCCTACTGTGATCCCTGTAGGCAACCCAGGAATTTAGAAATATAGGTTAGAATACTTACATATTTACAACTACCCAAGCAATGCTCTCTTTTTTTAAACTACTTTGATAAGGCAATTATCTCTTTTATATATTAAAAACTTTCTTGCTCTTATAGTTATGAGTATGATACTTGAAATATATAAAATAATTTGGCCCATTCATGCAGAACCTCAAACCAACAAACAAGACTATCTAGGATACTTTCAAGTTTCCAGGAAACGTCAGTCTCAATAGGAAAAGGAGAACAATAGGAATTGAGTGTTAAGAGACATGTGAGGACAAAGACAAATGTTTCACGAGTCTTTCTATTTAATAAATAATTATGAGAGGGAGGGAGACAGTGACTAACTTGATGCTGGTTGAGATAGAAACAAAGGTATGTACAGAAACAATTGCAGACATCCATGAACAATGACAGGTTCCAGCTATGATCTGAGGATAACATTTGTTTCTGATAGTAGAGAAAATTTATAGGAGATGGAATACTGGTCAACACATATACAATAACACTAACACAGTGGGAGCTAAGGCCGTGATGGTGCCCAAGGGAGTAGAAAGTACTTGATCTAGTAGTGGAAGGTCTCAGTATTTTGAGAAATATCCTAGTAGAGGCTCAACTGATTTTGCCAAATGACATATTTGTAACCCCAAATTGTTTTTTACTATTATTCCTGCATACACTTCAGTTTTTGTCCCAAAGTATGTTAAAGACTGGATGGCATCTTGAAGAGATGAAGGCAATTCAACTAGAGCCTGGTATAGGAGAAATAAATCGCTGGATGAAAGGAAAAAAACCAAGTAGAAAGTGGAAATGCATTGAGCATCTATAATGTGCCATGTGCTGTGCACATGGAGAACAGTGTTGATTAAAAGTAATGATTGCTCTTATGGGGCTCATTTTTTTAGCCAGAAAAAGTACTGATAAATAATCAGATAACTCTTATTTAATATGATAAGTGCTCTAAAAGGTATGTTCAGATTATTTTTGTAAACAAAATAGGTATTTATTTTTTCTGCTTAGGATAAAATGACTTATTTTCCAGAAATGCAACTATATAATTTGCATGTATTCCTAAATATAAAGAAATAAGAAAGATTCAAAAACTATAAAAAATTGTAAAGCAGAAATTTAAAAATGACCTAAATTCTACCATTCACAGAAAACCACTGTTAAAAATGCTGAGGTATGTTGTTTTCTGCCTATATTCACTTTTTTTTTTAAAAAAAAAAAAAACAGACTCAAACCATGCATGATAACTTGTCATCTTATATTATCTATGACCAGTTTCTATGACCATCACCCCATTTGATAGCTGCAGAGCCTTATCATCATGGGTAATGACCAGTAAATTATTTATTGTGTGGCAGTAGTGTCATTTACTTCACCCATTGGGGCTGGACCATCAAATGTCTTCTCATTTTCTTCTTTCCTATTGTAAATACTTCTTCTAAGGGGAATTTTTTTTTTTTTTTTTTTTTTTTGAGTCAGGGTCTCACTCTGTCACCCAGTCTGGAGTGCAGTGGCACAAGCATGGTTCACCATAGCTTCGACCTCCTGGGCTTCAGATGATGCTTTTTGCCTCAGCCTCCTGCTTAGCTGAGACTACTGATATGTGCCACCATACCTGGCTAATTTTTTGAATGTGGAAATGAGGTCTCACTATATTGTGCAGGTGGATCTTGAACTCCTGGCCTCAAGTGATCCTCCCACCTTGGCGTCCCAAAATGCTGGGATTATATATTTGAGCCACCATGTCCAGCTGGGAAAATTATTTAAATATTTTTGAATTGCAAAGTTCAATGCCATTCAAGGTATTCAGTGAGACCCTATCTTGTTACAACTACTTGGATTGTAGACATTTTAAGGCCCTGGAAAAAATTATGTATTTTTGGGAAAGTGCCTTGTCAACTCATCTCCTTTTTTTTATTTTAGAAAAAGATCCATCATGTATGCCAAGTCTGCCACCAGATTTAATTCTGCCTAAACATTGAGCAATGTGCTAGTAATTAAGAAGTATTGCAGTTGGTTAATAGAGCTTTATCAAAAAGTCAACGAAATATTCTGTTATGCATGTCTACAGATTGGAAAAATAACAAAGTCTGAATTGTGAAAGTTATTAATGTACTGGCTAAATTTACAAGTGGCAAATAATCTTTACTGATAGTCTTATACTCAAATATTATTATGAGTGTTGGCACGTTCAAAAGCACTCTAATAGAAGATGAAAACTCATTTGAATTATCATTTTTATCCAAAAGTAATACTTTTATAAGCTACTAGGCTGAGGAATATGCAAAATTATAAATGTAGAAACTTTGCTTTGTCAGATAATTCATATTTTATAATAGTTATAGCCAAGCTATTATTTAATTTAAAAAAATGGAGACACAAATCAATCTTTGGCACCTGCATTTTGGAGGAAAAAACTCTGGAGAGACAGAAGCAGTTTATTCTAAAGAAGGGAAAGGGGGAAATCAGGATCTTTCCTCAAAAGTTGTCATAACCACAATTCTGCAAACTACTTGTCCTGTTTACACTGTTAAATTACTGACTCTCAGGGATAGCCCTAGTGTACTAGTATTTACAGGAGGAGTGAGGGAATAGAGAGATCAGAACCTACAAGGGAAAGCAGAATGTAGATAAATAGAGATTGTAGGGGAAGTTGTTAGCCCCAGTTTTACAATAAAGAGGAAGAAGTCAGTATTGTCAAGAGTCTTATTGTTGAAAAGGAAAAAAAAAAAGTTAGACATAAATATAAAACTGATATTTGTAAGTGAAAAAAGAGATCTCTATGTAATAAGAAGAGCTTAGTTGATGAGATAATAAATATTTGTCAGCAAGACAAGTGCATGTTGAATGAATTAATATTATGTTAAAGTGTTGGGAATAATGTGAATTTGAGACCTAAAACCAAAGAATTCTCACGTTAAGTGGGAACAATCAGCTTATAAATGAAAAGAGAAAGTCAGATTTAGGGGAGAATAAGTTAGGAGAAAATAACATAGGAGAAGAGAAGAAAAGAGAATAAAATATCCAAAGCAAAAGCTCAAGAGGAATGAAAATATGCCCCCTAAATTACATGAAACTTTAAGATAAAATATGACCATTGGTTTAAAGTCAATTAATTCTGCAAAATTTCAATATGACTTTCTATTCAAAATATGCCATTTCAAGTTGAAATCCCTTTATTTTAAAAATGATTAATACTATTTTGATTTGAGATTGACACTTTAAGAAAATACATTATATTTTTAGAATCCTCAACCATTTTTGGCTTTGAGCTATGTGCTTTTATAGCTTTTTGAAATAAAAAATGTGTAGGAAATCTAGATATTTTTCTTCTTTTATCTACCTCAAATTATTTCTCCTTAAATAATCAAACAATTAGTAAAATCAGTATATTTTAATATTGTTCATAAAAACTAATGACAACTAGACATAAATCACATCTTTGCAAATAATCGTTGGGCTAGTTTTGGTTCATTTAGAGGAGTTGGCTTTCTTGTGCAGCTAATGAGTCTGAGGTTGCGGGTTCAATCTCCACAGAGACTAATTAGTTCCATTCTTTTTCATAGCCAAAGCCTAGACCTGTGACTTTGACCAGACCGCCTTCACAGTTTTGCTACTATCCACAAGTCATTAGAAATAGTTGGTCATCACCATCTCACTACCAGTATTGGGAGGCAAATAGAAACACTAAAATCATGTGTTCTTCGGGGATTGATAATGGGTCACATGTATCATCTTCCATTTGAATATCATCCAGGACAAAGAATATAAATATATGCTTTGAAATAGATCTTTTTGTCATTCTCAGAGGAATCATAATTTATTCTCTTTTGAAAGAACTACAGTGTATAATGACACTATTTTTTTCTTAGACTGCAGAAGCTTTAACATACAACTAGGTAATCCATTACAACACTTAATTATTAAATACCATCCCCTTTTGGACTTGAACAATTAAGATAAAGATAGGTGAATAATCTATGAAATAATTGTAGTATTAAAATAATTATAAGCGGGGCTCGGTGGCTCAGCCTGTAATCCCGCGCCTTGGGAGGCTGAGGTGAGTGGATTGCCTGAGCCCGCGGGTTCGAGACCCACCTGGGCAACTTGTCGAGACCTCATCTCTACAATAAATCAAAAAATTAGCCGGGTGTGGTAGCGCACGCCTGTGGTTCCAGCTACTCGGAAGGCTGAGGCAGAAGGATGGCTGGAGCCCAGCAAGTCGAGGCTGCGGTGGCCGGGAGCGGCCACTGCACTCCAGTCTGGGTGACAGAGTGAGACTCCAACTCAAAAAATAAAATAAAAAATATAAAAATAATTATATAGGCTAAAGGATGTTATTTTCAGCATGATCAAATTAAATGGACTTAAACATCATTGCCATCAATGTATTAAATTACCAGCTATCGTGTTATTCTAGTGTACATTCTCAATCTTTTTTTTGTTTATTTATTGGATCTTTTAAAAATGTTTTTGCTCATTTGTTTAAAATTGTGAAGGGATTCTTATTTGACTTTAAAACTATTCCAATTTAATCAAGGGGGGAAAAGAAACACTTTCAACACAATTAAATGGTCACTAAAAGAATTCAATTCATTCATTTATGCTTGATTTTATGTTCTTATAGAGTAGGCTTATTGTTATAAGTCTTGAGAATAAAATAAGTTTATGAATGAATAGTAATTTTGCAATAATTCTTGCACAATTAGAGAGATGAACTAGTATAGTTTAATTATATCTAAACTAGCACTTCATTGTTTTTATGTAAATTAAAAATGTTTTATCTTATGTTTATATTCATTCACTTATTCAGTCAGCAAATATTTGTGAGTACCTACAATGTACAATTTTCAATACTGTGGACAGAATGATGAATGAAACAGAAATCCCTGCTCTCATGAAGCTCACATTCCAATGCTGAAGAGAGATATAAACAGATAAGCAAATATGTATTAGGATGACACATAGTGACATGTATTCTGAAGGATAACCAATACAAAGGACGGAGTATGATCATGGACCATAGGGAGTTGGTGAGGAAAGGTCTCTCAAAGGAGGTGGCATTTAAGCCAAGACGGAATGAGCTATCCAGCTCTTAGAGGAAAAGCATTTCAGGCAGAGACACTGGAAGGGTAAAGTCCCTGAGTTTGAAATGTATCTGGTGTGTTTGGGAAACCATCAAGGAAGCCAGTAGGTAGAAAACAGCCAACAAAGGGTTGAGTCCTAGGAACGGAGTTTAGAGAGGTAGTGGGGGCCATGCAGGCCAAGAAAAAGACTTGATTGTATTCTAAATGTGATGAGAAACTTTGCCCTGACTTACCAGGTTGCAGGAGAAATTTCATATAAAATATGTATGTGGAAAAATTCAGTAATGGGAAAAATTGAATTTGGGAGCAGAGTCTTAACAGAATCCAATTCCTAAATTCAAAAGGATTTCTCTGTGTTCTTCAATGTTTATGAAAATAATTCATATTATATTCATAATATAAGCACATAGTATATTTGATTAATAAATTATAATAAAAGAAAACATAGTAAGGTAATGAAAATAAACCTTTTTCATGAATATAACCAGTTTCTCATTATTATTTATTTTAGAAATTTAGCAAATCTGACACATCTGAATAGTTAAAGACATGATACAAGTTGAAAATGCCTAATGTGAAAATCTAAAATGTGAAATGCTCAAAATCTGAAACTTTTTGAGCACTGATATGTTGCCACAAATGAAAAATTCCACACTTGATTTCATGTGACAGGTCACAGTCAAAACTTTGTTTCATGCACAAAATTATTTAAAATGTTGTATAAAATTACTTCCAGCTATGTGTAAGGCATAGATGAAACATAAATGAATTTTGTGTTTGGACTTGGGTCCTGTCCCCATATCTCATTATGTATATGCAAATATTTTAAATTTTTTTAAAAATCGAATTCAGAAACCCTTCCAGTTCCAAGTATTTTAGGTAAGGGATACTCAACCTGTAGAAAAGAGATTTCATCTATAAAGCATTTTATCTTGCATTAAAGATTTTTTATAGTAGATGAATGTTTTGTAAATTGTAAAATTTGAGATTATACAGTTGATCCTCCATATTTGTGAGTTTCACCTCTGTAGATTTAACCAACTGTGAATTGAAAATATTTGAGGGAAAACAAATTTCACAAAGTCCTAAAAAGCAAAACTTGAATTTGGCCTATGCAAACTATTATATTGAATCCACACAAATAAAGTGATGTGTTGTGTCAGCATTGTGTTAGGTATTATAAGGAATCCAGAGATGATTTAAAGCATACAGGAAGATGTGTGTAAATACTATGTCATTTTATATCAGGAATTTGAGCAACCTTGAAATTTGGAATCCTTGGGCGGTCCTGGAACCAATCCCCCACAGATACTAAGGGACGACTCTATTCTTATTATCCAGTTTGCATTTTATGCTTATTTCAAATATTCTCTCATTTCCAGAAATTTTAATGTCAATATATAAACACAAAAGCGCATTAAATATTAAATTATCTATGCCAATTGTTTATTGTGTCTATGGTCTCAATGAGAAACCAAATGTAATAAACATCCTTTCAGGTGCTAACATATGCTGTAAAGTGAATGTTGACAAAATTACTAGGTGTCCTTTCTTGGATAAAATTCATCTTTATTCTAAGATTACCTTTCTGCACTTTTCATGGTAAAATATGATTTCTTTTATGGTCCTAGTTATAGATGGAAGATAGGATATATATACATATATAATATATATGTTACATATATATTATATATAAATAAATAATATATATTATTCATTTATTTTAAAGATTAGGTAGATAAATGGTCATGATGCAGGTAAAATTTGGGCCTACTTTGGACCCCACTTCGCCTGGTTCAAGATCAGTTTCCTTTATTGATGTCATGTGTCCCTCCACCCCAGGCAGTGTCCCGCTACTGCCAATCCCTTTCTTATAGTATTATGATAAATGTTCAGGGTCCCCTTATAAGTGAGAACATGTGGTATTCAGGTCTTTGTTTCTGTGATAGATCACTGAGTATGATAGACTCTAAATACATCCAAGTTGCTGCACAATCCATAATTTTGTCCTTCCTTATGGCTGTATAATATTCCTTCATGTATATGTACCACATTTTTTAAATCTAGTCCACTTTTTATGGACAGCACTGTTGGTTCCATATTTTTGCTATTGTGAATACTGCTGCAATAAACAGGCATGTGCAGTTATCTTTTTATAGAATGATTTTAGTTTCTCTAGTATATTCACAGAAGGGTGATTGCTGGATCAATTTTTAGATCTTTTAGGAATCACCAATATCTTATTGTTGTTGTGGTTTTTAATTGCAACATTAAATTAAAAAGTCTGGAACCTCTGATATATTGTGAATTACTTAAAATTGGATCCAATCCAAAGTACTGTCAATGGTATATGGTACACGTTATAGAGAAAGTCATTCATGTATGTTTGCCACCTATCAACTGTGGCTTGGCAGATTCAGTGTATTGAGAGAGCTTCAATGCAACGTAATTGCCTAGAAAGGGATAAAATGATCTTATAAGCATATAAATATCCAGCCTAGTTGAGTCCATGTATAAATAACTGCCTACATAAGGAGGCATGGCTAAATTCATCCTCTTCCTGTGGACATTTACCATTTGATGTCTGGGAAATATCTCCATATAGTTATGATTAATTTTTTCCTGCTACCACTTTATAGTTATATTTAAAATTTATACATGTTTCCTTCACTTTTTAATAATTGTATTTTCTATATTAGGCAACATTACAATTTTCTTACTGGTGATCAGAAAAAGCCATTTTTTATTGTAGTCAAAATCAATTAATTGCTTATATTATTTAACTCATTAGTGCTGTTTCCAAGAATTAAGAAATCTCTATGTTTTCATAACAACTAGAAGTGTAAAGTTAAACGTTCTCACATTCATGCTTACAGAGGTCACATAATGGTATTTGGTGAGTTGAAACTATTAATTATGGATACAAGGTTGAACGTAAGTGAAAATTTTCTTTTAAACTAGATCTGTTTAGCTAAGATGATGCAAGATTTCTAGGTCTGTTTAGATAAAATGATGCAAGATTTTTGCAACTTCAGTGCTAAGTAATCAGAGCAGCCTAGCAGCAGTATCAGGGACAGAATAATCTTCCTGAAGGATGATTTTCTAAAGAGCCTGGTGGCCTCTTTATTTCAGTCTTAAGCTCATGGGGGAAAACTGTGGCTCTGAGATATCCGCCATTTTTTCTGAATGATAAATTTCATGTAGGAAGGACATTGTAGTTCCAGATAGTTTTTCGGCTTTCTGCACACTAGCTTCGTAGAATCCTGATGTAATTGAAAATTGGTTTTACTCCAAGAATTGAAAAAAGAATTAGATTAGGCTAACTACTCTTTGGTTTTAGATTACTGATACAAAGTGCTTTCATGACCGTGACGAAATAAATTGAAAATCAGACTAAGTGGTGATTCTGTGTGCATTTTCATTTAGACATTTTCCCTGAGGTTTTTATAGTATCATAAAATTGAATTCAGATAAAAAAAATTTGCATAGAATAAAGCTCATTGAAATTTTGATGATCTTTTTCAATTCCTAATATCCCTTTTAGTGTTTTATGGAAAACTAGCTAGATATTTGAGATCATTGTGAAGATGATGATATGAAAAGATTTAAAAGGCATCTATTAGTTTGCTTGCATTGTGAAAACATTTATTGTTTATTCTAGGTTCTTATGAAATGAATAAGAGAAAGTACTTTTCTTGAAGTAGTAATATGATCACTTGAAGTCATACGATGAACTATGGTTGCTCCCAGAACATATATGGGAAGACATAGGAAACTTCAGCTTCCCAGTTGTAATCTCCACTAAATGTCTATTTAATAGGAGGAGGGTAGGGTTGTCCTACGCAATCCTGGCAACAGGTGCCCAGCAGGCTCTTTCCTTTCACAAATGGCTGGACATTCACCAGTGCCTTCAGTCAGATTCCCAGCTAGGCATTGGAACAGAGAATGTGTATATACTGTAGATTGAAGGTTTCAGGTAAAAAATAAATAAATAAAAGCCCAACATTGGACAAGGAGGTAATTTGGCTCCCATGAGGCTATTCCATGCCTATTGTATCTTCTGTATGCAGACTTCTTTTTTAGTTATTTTTGTCCTTTTTTATTAGAGATACGGTTTTGCTCTGTTGCCCAGACTGGGGTGCAGTGGCACAATTATAGCTCACTACCACTTGGAACTCCTGGGTTCCAGTGATCCTCTAGCTTCAGCCTCCACAGTAGCTGGGACAACAGGCACATGCCACCATGCCTGGCTAATTAAAAATATATATATAGAGAGAGATGGGGTCTTGCTATGTTGCCCATGTTAGTCTCCAACTGCTGACCTCACACGATTCTCCTACCTCAACTTCTGTATGCAGACATTTGTCATCAGTCACTGAGTTTTGTGGATATATTTCCAGCTGTGACTAGAGCTGTGTGGCTCATTTGAGCTAATGTGAAAACTTTGCAGATACTTAAAAAGATAAAAACAATTCTGTTCCCATTCTGTTCTTTTGATCTTTAATATCTACTCTTGGGAAAATTTCCTCAGATCCATGTCCTGTCATCTTCTGCCCTTTCTAACTGTCTCTTACCCTTTTCTCATCTTCATAAATTATTGCCTGATATTGACAGGGCATTAACCTAAAGTTGTAACACATTTTCTAGAGTGGAGCTGTGAGGCTATATAGAACATGGATTACAAAATTTGGGTTCGTGAATTAGGACCAGTCAATGACAAAACTTCTTGTTAAAAAATGAGAAAAATAAAGATAATGTTGGTTTAAGATGGTAAAATGAGAATAATACAGTTAATATTTCTTAGTCTGAAATTATGCCCTTCCTGACTTTTTGGTATTAAAATGGTCATCCTTTTATTAAATGAAGGTGATTATAAATGATCATTGTTGTCTCTAATTTATAAAAGCAGAAGTAGTTAGGCCAAAGTGAGTCTTGACTTCTAATTTCCAAGTGTATATTTTCATAAATCTAAGAGTCAGAAAACTACTGATCTAGTTCACCTAATTACCCAAACCATTAATCCTGTCAACAGAAACAAGTGGTGATTCAGCCTTTCCTAAAATCCTTCCCATGAGTTGTCAGCCTTGTGAGCTACCATTATGCTCTTGGGCTCTTCTAGATAATACAAGTGAACCCCTACATTGAATCTAAGTCCCATATACTAATTAGTACTTTTTTACTTTACCTAGAATCATATATGCTATATTTAATGTAACACTTTCCCAATTGTCTTTCGCAGCACATTAAGTCCATGGTATATTTTAATAGATATTACATAGGAGAGGGGAGTACTACAGTCATATTATTTTGGGAAACAATAGTACAAACAATATAGTACCTAATCTCAGTACTTCAGAAATGCTTTTGGGGGGGATAATTTATGAACAAAATATTTATTGACCATGGAAGGCAGTGTTCTATTTGCTTATCTGCAGTGAATATATTTAGGAAGAAAATTCAGTAATCTGGGTATCAAGCTTAGACTGTGGAATTGTTTTTCTTTTTATGTAATTGACATTATTTGAGGGTAGCAGTAAATCATTTGACAAAAGCTTTTTTCCTCATCTTCTTTTCTTTAAAATTTCTCAAACTAAATGTGTCAGTTTTTTTAACCCTTACTCTGTCACATGGATCCCAGAACTTTTCACTCTACCTTGGGCTTGCGTTAGTTTTGTCTTTGTTTCTGTTGAAAATATAGTTTGACCTACTGCATGGGCTGCTATCTTCTTTCTCTGGTTGTATATTCCTTTAAGTGCAACAGGAACTCATTTTTATTCTGTTGCACTCTGTTGTTTTTTTTAAAATAAAGATTCTTTTCATTTTTTATGAGATGAGGCCCCACTGTGTTGTCCAGGGTAGTCTCAAATTTCTGGGCTCAAATGATCCTCCTGACTTGGCCTTCCAGAGTGCTGGGATTACAGGCATGAGCCACCATGCCCAGCCATGTTGTATTCCATTTTGTTTTTGTTAGTCATACCATATGGTTATCAAACACTGAACCAGAAGTCCACAATAAACACATAATTCTATCAAGCATCATCTTGTTAGAGATGGCCTATCAACCTGCCATGCTAAGATCTTTTTGGCATTTAGACTTTCGAAGAAAGATATCCACTCAAGACTATGGCAAGTAAGGACAGGTTATTGTAGGGGATAACTCTGGAAGTAATGAGGATAGATATCTAGCAGTACAGTGAGGCTTGCAGCACTGTGTAAACAGCAGCATAACCAGGTGTCAGGAATATGCCAGAATTGGTGTACCATTGGGCCATGTGTAAATGAGAATGTGGTTCAGGAACTAGAGGCCAAATAGGATCCAGTGATACCCTAGTAACCATCATCCCATTGTCCTCTCCAACATCCATGCAAGAAGCAAGATTTTATCAATTTCTCTTAGTTCTCTGGCATTAATCTGATTCACTGATGTCTGGCTTTCTTTGGGACCTTCTGATTCTGCTCCTGCAATTACTTTTCCAGCCTTGCTTTATAGTTCAAACTCAAGTCAGCGCCTCAGAACCCTAATGATTCTGTCTTATGCAATAGTTTTTTTCTCAATCAAGTAATTCTTCTACTATAGCAGTTCTATTCTACCCTATGGTTCATGTAGCAGGTTTGATTTTTTAGTATAACTATACTCAGGCAAATCAAGATAAGTTAGCCATAAGTATGGCCACAAAAAAACCTGAAATAGGTTAATGTAGAACCATGAGCAGTTCTTACTGTGTGGTCCCTGGGCTTGTGGAATCAGTATCACCAGGGAACTTGGTAGAAGCTCCACCCCAACCCTACTGAGTTAGAAATCCTGGGGATGGAATTCAGCAATCTATATTCAGCAATCAGCCCTCTGGGTGATCCTGATGCATGCTCACATTTAAAAGCAGATGGCATAAAATTATCTTTCTAGAGTCTAGATTTATGGTGTGGCTGCCAAAAATAATGACTTTAGGCATAATTGATCTGCAGATCTTTCTAATAATATTAACTAATATTTCGTCTATTTTTTAAAGTTGTTTTTTGACAAGAAGAGAACATTATCGGCATGCAAGATCATTTCTTTCCCTTTTAGTTGTGACATTTAATTAATATAAATGTTGCACCAAATTTTAGTATATGAGTTTAATAAGCCTGGTTTCTTGATGTTCAAAGCACTCAAAGAGGAATGTGTCCTGCTGGAGGCCTTCTCTGCCTATTCTTGTTCTCATGTATTTTTAATATAACAGATTTGTTGAGATAGCATTCACATACCATAAAGTTTGCCCATTTAAAATACACAATTTAATAGTATTTAGTATTCTCACAGAGTTTTTCATTCATCACCACAATTTTAGAACATTTTCATCCTCTTCAAAAGAAATAGAAGTCAGTCTGCAATTTCCCACTCTCTTCCTGTTCCTTGTCCCTTCCTCCCAGTCCTAGGTAACCACTAATTTACTTCCTGTCTCTATAGATTTGCCTATTCAGAACACTTCATATAAATGGCATCAAACAATATGTGGTCTTCTGTTTCTGGTTTCTTTCACATAGCATAATGTTTTCAAGGTTTATACATGTTGTAGCATGTATCACTACTTCATTCCTTCATTTTCCGACAATATGCCTCTTAATGGATATACCACATTTTATTTAACCAATCATCAGTTGGTGGACATTTGGGTTGTTTTCACAATTTGGCTAGCATGAATAATGCTTCTGTGAACACTTATGTTCAGAATGTTCAATTGAGAAGTTTTGCCTGGAATTTGTTGAGGGGAAAGCCAGTGCAATGTTTTGAAGAAAAGAGAGTTCCCATAAAAAGTGGATGGCTAAATACTGAAGAGTTCATACAGGATGAGAACTAAATAGAAATTATTAAATCTGTAGCCTATGATCCTGGTTATTGGTGACAAAGTTTCTTTGGAATTATGGGACAAGTGGTATAATATACTCATGAGTGAGAAAGAGGGATGAAATGGAGACAGTATAAACTTGTCACTGTTACGTTGGAATGTGATGAGTAGGAGAGAGGAAGCAGGTGCTGAGGTGGATAGAATCAGGAAGAAGACAGTCATTAGACTGGAAAGGTTTGAGGCTGTTGGAGGAAAGAAAGTGTGTGGAAAGGGAACAATCAACTGAACATAAAAGATAAGCTGAGGAAAAATCTCAAAAAACTGAATACCGAATATTCTCATTCATAAGCGTGCCCTAGACATTGGGCATGTGAGCACAAAGGCAGTAACAGTAAATGCTGGGCACCGCTAAAGGAGGAAGGGGGTATACAAGGCACACAACCACCAGTACCATGTCCACTACTAGGGAGAAAGAATGCTTGCTAGAAACCTAAACCTCACCTTCTCACAATTTACTTATGTACCTCACAACTCGAAAATAATTTTTAAAAATATATCAATGAGGTAGACAGGGACAAAATAGAGAACTCAAGGGAAACTGTTCAATAATAGCTATCAGGTCTTCTCTTAAAGTTCCTTAACCTTTCTCAGATGTAGGATCCAAACAAACATGTTATATCTTTACTATTCACTTGGGCCTGTTGATCTGAATGAAATTTCTAACCTTCATCAAATGCCCTCTCATAATATATTTATCTAAATTTTCTGTCAGGCATCAGCATTGATTTATTCATGAAGAATTGTTCCTTATTACAGAATACTCTGTATTATTGAGGTTTTTTTAGTTAGAGGCAAGCTTTTAACTCAGAAATTCTCCTCATGTCCCTTGCAATTCAGTGTTTCAGTAGCCTAAATATACCTCCAGTCATAACACAATTCCTGGTGGCATGTAAATGTGGGAAATATTTACCAAGGTTAATCATCTTTTAGCTGAAGCAAATTTAATAAATAGTCTAAACATTTCTTCTAAATTGTGAGTTTCTCTCAGACAATTCTCTTTTTTGTTTCTATGATTTATGTATGAGACTTTCTTGTTTATGTGATTTCAATATCTGGAAAATAAATGTATGGAAATCAGACTTTTAACTCACCAGATATCAGGAGAACCATCTTTAAGTCCTGGTTCTGTAGTTCAAGGTTTTGTGTCCTTAGTCAAGTGACAGCTATGTCCAGAGTTTTGGTGCTTAGCTACTCTGGTTCTGTGCATCTACAGTAACTCTGAGGAGGAAGAATATTGAGCTTACTTGGAAGGAAGAGGTTTAATGCTCCTTTTACTTTTTTTCCTCTCTGGATGTCAGGAAGGGCAAGAAGGAGGGAGACTTGAAGAATATAGTAAAGATTTATAACCATATCTCTGGAGAGCATGTCCATTTCATTTCAAGGTGTCTATTTTAATAGAAATCATGTTTTCCCATTGTTAATAATAAATGATCATAAAGGCACTTGCCTTTCCTTGTGTTGCTTGTGTAATGAGGCAAGAACACTGTTGATCAGTATTTTATTTTGGTTGTAGCATGAAAGATGTTTTATATTTCTCTTTGTAAAGTTCCCATGAATTTTACATGGTTAACATCATTGTTTCCCTTACATCTAAATTTGTTTTCAGCACCTGTAATAGGCCATGTTGTATTTACTTGGAAATGTATTTTCGATGGTATGTATTGTGTTCTCTTGGCAACTACAGCATTGCATTAAAATGAAGTATTGCTTATAAACCAGATGTGTGTCCTTGTCATTGCTTCATTGGAAATAGTGCATTATGAAGAAATTGATGCAATGCTCACAAATCTGTCAGGATTATCTTGCACATTCTTGATGAAAATAAAGGGAGCAAATCATTACTGCATAGAGGTTAGAAGTTCACCATGTACTGATTGCCCACTTTTGCCCCCAAAATATGAGAGGGGACTCCAGAAAAATAAGAATTTATTTAATAAAAATGTTGTATTTATTCATGCATGCTTAAACTTCAGTCACTTTCAAAGTCCTCTCTGTTTGATGCAATATACCTACCAAGATGCTTTTCCACTGCTCAAAAAGTTTTTGAACTCATCAGTTTTGATGGTTTTTAGTGCTTCTGCTGTTTTTTGTTCCACCTCTTTCACATCAGCAAAATATTTACCTTTAAGGACTTTTGTCATTCTGGGAAACAAAAGAATTTGCTCAAAGCAAGATCAGGTGAATAGGGAGGGTGGGACGGGGGTCATACTGTTTTTGGTCAAAAACTGCTGAACACTCAGTATGATGTGGGCAGGTGCATTGCATGGTGGAAGAACCAGTCACCTGGTCACCACAGCTCAAGACATTACTTCAGCAAAATTGTGATGCAAACTTCCCAAAACTTCTAGATAAAAACTTTGGTTGATCATTTGATCCAGAGGAAGAAATTCCAAGTGTAGTGCAAGGGGCCCATAGTCTAAAAGATAAGTCTGGTTCTGGGGGTTCACCTTCTTAAAAAGGTGATCAAGACTGAAACTTGAATCTCACATGGCTCAGAGTCTGGTGGAAGAGGCAGATATATATCATTGGTTTCTCAATACCACACCATAGGAATCATCTTCATTTAGTTTGTTCTATTGCCTAAAGGGTCTGAACCCTTAAATCAAAAGTCAAGTCAGGGTTGTCTTTAAGCAGAATTATTTTATCATGTAGTACTTAGGATGAAAAAGCATCACCCATAAAACGATAGAATGAAAGAGACTTGGCATAATGGCAACACCTCAGGAAAAGACCCAGGGATTTAATTTCTCCATAAAGTCAATGTATACCCCAAGTGTGATGAACTCCCATACCTATTATAATGGGTGTCATTAAGAAGTACAGAGTAAGAATGAATGGGCAAGGGAAAAGGCTTCATCTGCTGTAATAGTTAGATCATATGTAGAGTATGGTACTCACTTCTACTACATTATGGAAGAGATTGACAAAATGAAATCTGTCTATAAAAGGTAAATAAATAAAAATAAAACTGCATCTCAAAAGGATAGTTTAATTAAAAAACGTTACTAACCTGAAGATCAAGTGGAGTCTCTGCAATGATGGTATCATTAATAACAAATGTTTACTACGGTGTCTCATTTAGTGTTTTCACAATCCAGTGAAGTGGGCATTCTTATTATCACCTGTTTCACAGACAATAAAATACATAGAGAGAGGTTGCTGCACCTCATGAGGTCACACAGTAAGGAAGAGGGAGAGCTCAAGCCCACGTTTCTAATGACAGTGCCGTGCTGCATCATATGTCAACAGTTATCAGCCCTTGACAGCAATATCCCAAGACTGCAACACTTTGTTTGAGGAAGGAGAGTGATTTCATAGAGTATAAGGATGCAGAATTAGCAATTGAGTTACATGCCTTCTGTGAAAAATTTTCTAATAAGCAGAGATACTTTACAAAAAAGACAAGGAAAGCTGTTTCAAGTAGATTTCAAAATCAAGAGAAGCTCTTATCTTTGATCTGCTCCTAATTTTATTTATTTTCCTGTAGAGATGGAAATTTCCAGTTTTCTAGATATTAAAGTTATCAAAAGCTTTCATTGTTGTTTTGCTGTCTTTAAATTCTTGACCCAAAATGATATGATATTGAAGAGCATGTTGTTAGTTCTCATACTAGTTCCAGTCTGGACTCTGTATTTCTTTTTTTTTTTTTTTCAGAGATGGAAATAGAGATTTTTTTCAGAACTCAATGTAGATATCCGGGGGCAGGACTATGACACTCCTTTAAAGATGAATGATGACTGAAAGTTTTCATTTCTTTCCTTGGGACAACAGTTATAGTCTGTGACAATTACTAATTTGAGTCAGATTGATGACAAGTTCCTTTCCATTCTTTAGTAGCAATATTGCAAAAGCAAGCTGGAAAAAAAAATCTAGAGAGAAAATCTCATTGGCATTTTGCAAGTATCATGTGTTTCATTTGTTGCAATTCATATAAGCTGTCTTCTGGTAAATATGCACACAGCTCTTAGTTCAGCTTACATAAATTTTTAGGAAGCCACCCTTTCCTATAATATAACTCATCTTATATAATGCTATATTATATAATTGTAACTAACATGTGTTGAACATTCAGTATGTGACAGGCAGTGTTCCAAGCACTTTACATTTTAATGCACTTAATCCTCACAACAACCTGGGGAGTTAAGAATGACAAATATTCCCTCTTTATAGACAAAATAAATACTATAGTATGCTCAAGGTCATGCAGGTAGTGACTGTCTGAGCTGTGACTTGAACCTCAGCAGGCTTGCTCCAGGGCAATCAGGTCTATATACACAATCAGGTCTCTAGATGGTCTTTAATTATCCAGTTTGCTATCTGAAAGAAGCAAAATCATTCATTGTTAGATGAGTGTATGGGGCAGACACTACCCAATAGCTCACATGATACCCACTCTGCTCCCATTCTTGCACTCCTAAGCCTGGAAACCTGAAAAGCACTTTTTCAAGACTCCCTGACTGCTAGAATTCTACTGGTGCTTTAGGCTCCGCCAAGCAGTTTCAGTTGTCTGAGCCTTGACATGTATGAAGTATGGTGCAGGCATGGCAGCAAAACATGGGGTACTTCTGTGCTTGCTGGTCTGGCCTTTGGCATCATAACTGCTGAGCAGTGCGTGGCAGTTGCAGGAACAAAATGTCTTCTAGAACATTCTTATGATGTGGTTGAGAGCATCTATAACTGCTTATGATTCTATAATAGGATTCTTTCTACTCAAGCTATCTAGAGTACATTCTCTGCAAACAAGATCCCTGGTGGATACAGAGGGCTTTAAGCCTGTAAAGAGATGTTAGTTCAGAGCTCTCTCAGACCCTTGGTGTCCCTCCAGTACTAGAAAGTTGGACTAGAAGGCCCACTTCGAGTTTATTCTTTGATTTTTAAAATAGAGGACCAGAATAGGGGCAAAGAGGCAATTTTTCAAACATCTGCTTAAGCCAGTTTTTCTATAGAGGTTATCTCTTCCATCCCTGAGTTAGCCATGTCACAAAAAGAATTGCATTTCTGGGAGATAATGCGTCTCTTACAAAAATAATAAGTACTTTCTTGAAGAAGAATAAAACCTAAACAATTAAGAAGTATCCAAACAAACATTGACTGTTTTGTGAATGCTGTCAATTCTAGGTAAGCAATAATGGAATGGGGATTTTTCTCATTTCTCTCTTGCCTTTATTTTTCTTCCCCTACTTTCCCTCTACCTTCAGATCAAGGGGAAAGTGGGCCTTGAAGGAAAAGTAGATACGGTGGTGTAAGAGACCTCACTGGATGGGAACAATTGTTGAGAAGGGCAAGATGTCTTTGAGGGAGAGTCTGCAAATTTAGCTGGGGGGCAGGGAAGAGAAAGGAAATAGGAGAAGACAAGGTTGGGGACAGGAGTTAGGAAAGAACTTAGGATATAGTATTCCATCACGTGGATAGCCTGACTTTTTTTTAGCGGACTTTTAAAAAGGCTTTTTAAAGAAGATTAATATAAAATTGGTAAGTTGGATGGTTGGAGCTGGGAAAGAGACAGAAGGATGAATCATTATGAAGCTGTCAGCAGCCCAGTGATGAGGAATGAACACCTGAAATATAAAACTGGAAACAGAAAGGATAAGAGTTAGTAAAGGGGTAGTGGTTCAAGCCATTAATAAGACACAGTGGAAGCTGGTACCCAAAAGAACTAAGCGATCATCAGTGCCATTCCTCAATATATAAATAAGAATAAAAACATGTAAAACTATGTAATTTGTAGATTAGCTATCCTTGAAGCATAATCTCAAGTATAATGTTAGGAGTGGATGGCAAATATTAGGAAATGTAGCTGCACGCAGACCACTCATTCTTTTGGTTGTTAGGGGAAGTTTGCAATTGGAATAACTAGCACCAAATACCCCAAATCTGCTGTGAATACCATAGCCTCTCTCTTTATCTTGACATAATTATGTTTCCCAGGCTGCACCAGGAGCCTTAATGAGTCAAGGAAAGGAAGTCATTCTTTTGAGATTGTTGGGTATTTCTCAGAAGTTATTAATCTTGTTTCTACTTCTGTTTTTATTTTACTTATAAATCTTTATAAAAGTGACACTAGGAAAGCATTGGAATATTTTGCTGGTAATAGAAAACCCCAAGGGTCACAAGCAGAGCTCAAAATTACTTTTTCTTTTCCCATATGAAAAATTTTAAGAGTATGAAAAAAAAAAGCATTTTAAATCTAGTGTTGCAACTCTCATAAAATTTAATTTCAAGTAGATCATTGGAGGACACATGCTACAGACCAGTCATACAAGTGCACTCAATTTTCCCAGTAATGGGATTGCTCAGAAGGTGTTCATTATATGGCGACACTTGAGTAGTATACGCATCAGACCAGTACTAAGCTAGCGACTTAAGGGACTCTAAATCCATTTTCAGTAACAACTTATTTATCTCAAGGTAATTTATTTTGCAATCTTAGTCATCCTAGAACACATTAATTAAGGATCAGGAATAAAGTCTAAAATTCTCTTACATCCTAAAATAGATATAGCAATGTCTATTGCATAAAGCCCATATGTTTTCCATGGTAAATCTTTCAAGGAAATATTCCTTTTATTGAAGATCCAATATTAGAAAGCTTAGACTTTGACTTTCCAGGCCGTAACTTATTAGAAGCAAGAAACTGCAAGAGGAAGGAAGAAGTGATAGTGGCAAATATAGCACATTTCTACAGCAGTAAAAACTAAAAGTTATGCTTTAAGACTGGAGGAAGATAAATATTATCTGAATCTCCTTAGTCTCAGAAAAACCATTTAAAGCCCCAGATGTAAATAAAATACTTGGCTAACTCTTTAGCAAGTGCTGGAACAAAGGTTCTCACCCATACCTGTGCATTTAGGACAATTCTTCAAAGACCTGCAGCCTTTGCTGTTGGTCTAATACTGCTGTTGTGCTATTTATTACCCCAAGGTCTCACAGGACTTTAAGTTCTCTGAGCTGAGCTTCCATTGCACAATCCCTAAGACATTCTACCATTTTACTTTCTTGCACTTTGAGGTTCGTACATCCTTGCTGTATGGCTTAGGTCAGTGAGCTAGACTGGGAAACTGATAGTGTAAAATTCTTTGGGCTTCAGTATATGTCCTCCTTGCCCAATAAGATCCTTCTGTTTTCTGTCACTTCAGAAGAGTTTCTTCTTGGGACAGTCTCAAAGTTCAGGTGTCTAAGAATTAGCTTCTAAATCCCTGTACAACTCCTGAAGGATGGGAGTGATTATTGGCTACTAAAAGCAGAGCTCCATGGCCCTGAAGTGAGTGTTCAGTCCAGATCCCTTCACCTTCATCCATCTAATAAGAAAAGAGGAATAATGGCAGCCCAAAGCCATTAGTAAAACAAACAGCTTTCCAAATCTCAATAACTTCTGAGGGAATTCCTGTATTATAACACAGTAATAATTAATTTTGGTAATGATAACCCTGAGTCATTACGTAAAGGTTAAATTATACAACATTAAATCTAGTCAGGCAATGCCTGCTTTATGCAAAAAGGCACAGAAGAATTGAATACATTTTGAGAAACTGCTCATGAAAATATTTTAACACTAAAAGGAAAGAGAGGTTTAGGTTATTTGGAAAGTTAAATTCTGGGAAACATCCATATACTGTCAGTGCTAGGCAAATGAGGCCTTTCTGTATTTGACTGTGTTTTTTTCCTTGAGGAAACAAGGTATTAATTAACAAACATGGATATCGTCTCCCTACCCATCCTATGATGCCTGTGTCTATAGCACCTAAGTGAGTTTTTAATTGGCATTTTTAATTATTTACTAAGTAATAATCCATATGCTTGGAAAGCTTGTGAAAAGCTGATCATACCCATTTCCCAGTTACCTTGTTACATATTGATCTGACATCAGAATTAAGTTTACCTTCTGAAAAGAAGTATAAGTTCGATGAAACCAATATTTCATGTTGGATAATATATGCCTCCAGATATTAACTGGAAAGACAGACCTTCGGGGTATCACTGTCTTTTGCATATGGGTTAGCTTCATTTGCAATTGAATATGAAATCTATCCATCATGAATATAAGTAGCAATCATAGAATTTGTCATTTCTTCATGATATTTTATTTTTACTTAATTAAAATTTTTACTTCAGCAGGATTAACACTTTTACTCTTTAATGTCATAATAAGTAATATGCATTCATGTTTAAAAGTTTTTCTTTAATAAGATAACTAAGGCTTTATATACTTATTTATTCAACAAATATTAGTTGTCTGTTTTGTGCCAGTACTAGGAACAGTACTGAGAACACCTTACTGGACAAAAACCCAGACTTTCTGGAGCTTTTATCCTGGAGTGGGTAGCTAAGGTAAGGGTAGAACATGAGCTTACATTTATGTAGTGTTTACTTTGTGCGGAGCACTACCTTAAATACTTTCCATATATTAAGTCAACTAATCCCCCACAACAGTTCTAAGAGATAGAAAGTGTTATTATCCCCATTCTATACATGAGGAAACTAAGATACAGAGTGGTTAAGTAGTTTTTCCAAGGTCATACAGCAAGTTAGTGTCAGATCTTCTTCAAACCTAGGCAGTCTGGCTTCAGTTGTGTGTGGTCATAACCATTGTACATACTGTATATTTATCTTTCTATTCTGTAGAAATTTTTAAATCATAGCATTAAAGGCAGAATAAACAAGTCAGCAGAAAAGTTTAGCTATTGAAAAACAAATGGTTAATTTGAATGGCAATCATAACAAAACATTTATAATTTTTATTCCAGAAATTAAATTCTTCTATAAATCAATATGTATTGATTGCCCAACAGAACCACACAAAAGACTCTCAGTACAGCTTGACCTTAAGTGAATGATTCACTAGAAATTACGATGACTAGTCTCTTTTTTTTTTTTTTTTTTTGAGTTGGAGTCTCACTCTGTCACCCAGACTGGAGTGCAGTGGCCGCTCCCGGCCACCGCAGCCTCGACCTGCTGGGCTCCGGCGATCCTTCCGCCTCAGCCTTCCAAGTAGCTGGAAC